>CP099840.1:8723431-8933431 GCA_030062745.1 Capitulum mitella
CCATTTCTGCGAATGAGGTCATTGGAGGTCATTCGAGATCAGTAGTCATAAACTGATCCGATGAAAATGCGACCAACACAGTTTGCCTTTTTCATGTCCCTGGCACCGCCTATGCCAGCATCATGCAGGCAATGGCATGCGATTTGCACTTCTTAAATACAAAATGACTAATACAAGCCAAAAACCATGTTGATTCATTATGAAAATATCCCTCCCATTTTTTTAAGCGCTTTGAGCGACTACAAATTTTGCCAAGATTTTCATTATGTAGGCCAAGGGGAAGTCAGTGATTAGTTTTCCATTCATGCCCAGTACATGCAGATCGGCGCGGCAACATTAGAGTTATGATAAAACAAAGAAAAAAGACATAAAGTACCTCTTTTCTGGATTTTTCTAGCACTGTTTCCACCCCTGACTAGTTTTTGTAAGAATTATTTTTTTATAAAAACGTTGTCGTAATAATGGCGTCCTTATTCGTGCGACGATAGGCGCGCGCGGAGCAGCTGACGGAAGCCACCATTCAATGGCATGGGGATCGATATAAACCGGATCTTATGTGGAAGAAAGCTGACGTCGCGCTGCCTGACATTGTCAATATGGCTTTACGCCACCTGGAAAGCACACGAAAAAATAAAAGAACGCAAGGCAAGGCGGTGGCGTTACAAGCAGCCTTTGAAGAACTCAAACGGCAAGGTTACGTGTGCGAGCTGGAATCGGATGAACATGACGAGCCAAACAACAAGTTATGGTACCTAACGCACCACGCAATGTCAAACCCGTACAAGCCAGGCAAATTCAGGGCAGCACTTGATACAGCTGCCACTTGCGCTGGAACATCTCTAAACGACAACGTTCTCACGGACCCAGACATGCTGAAAACCATATCAAACATTTCGAAAAGGTTTCGCAGGATGTATATCGTAGGTGTCGCAGCGGGTACCCGGAAAATGTTTCTATAAGCGGCTGTGAGACCCGAGGACCAGCCCTCGCTGAGGTTCCTGTGGCATGATCTGGACGTGGATCGCCCTCCAGATGTGCACCAGATAGACCGGGGCGTATTCGGGACACACCCGTCACCAGCTCGGTCAGCTGCGTGCTTAAGAAGACGGCCGAGAAGAAGAGCTTTGCCACCTCCACCGGCCGCGCTGCAGCCGCGGTAGTGAAAGAGAATTTCGATATGGACGATATGGTAGTTTCATTCCGAGACCAGGCTGCTGCCCAGGCCATATGCCCAGAGATAGCACGGCTGCTGGCGCGCGGCGGCTTCCGTCTGCGTCAGTGGCTCAGCAACGAGAAGACGGCGCTTTTCAAAGTGCCAGGATCGGAGCGCTTTGATCTCTCAGATCAGCAGCGCTTCTGCAGCGCTGCTGATCTGAGAGAAGCGCTGCCTACGTAGAGAGTCCGTGGCCTGCGCTGGGACGCCCGGAGAGATGAAATACTCTGAGCATACGACCGTCAAGGAACGTAGCGACGAAGCGCGGGATGCTGCAGACGGTAACGACGATTTTCAATCTGCCCGGCCTCGTCTCGCCGTTCATCCTCAAAGCCAAGATCCTGATTCAAATGCTGTGGGAAAAGCACCGCAGTTAGGATGCCATATTGCCTGATGAGGAGGTGGAAAAATGGCAAGCCTGGGCGTGCAATCTGCCTAACTTGAGTTCCCTACGCCCACGACATTGCTTACAGCAGAGCCCCAGCGCGGTAGCTGAGCGTCAACTCCACATTTTCTGCGATGCTTCAGAAGATGCATTTGGCGCTGTAGCCTAACTCCGACACGAACACGAGGACGGGAGCATTAACACAGGCGGGAGCAACACGATTCAACATGGCTAAGAGTCGAGTAACCCACTCAAGAAGCCCTCAGTTGTAAGGCCGGAGATACAAGCAGCAGTGCTTGACGTCAGATTGGCTGAGACGCTAAAGCATGAGCTCACAGTTGCTGTCAGCGTCACGGTGTTCCGGAGCGACAGCGAAGTGGTGTTGAACTCCATTGCTAACGAGAGCCATACATTTATCACGAATATGGCATCAGAGCCAGCTGAAATCGGCAGATGGCTACACTTTCCTGTACTGCTCTGTTCTGTACTGTTTCTGGAAGAACAAAAATCGCGGTTTCCTACGAAGCAGGCTCCGCCGCTGGCCGCCAACGATTTGGAAATCGTTGGCGGCCAACGGTGAAATGTTGGAAAAATTCAGTAACTATCAATCTACAGAACTAGCAGAACGTTATTCGCGATAATCTGTTCATTTCCAAAATATGCAGTTTTTCGAAAAATTTTGAACTTCTTGGTATTATTCGCAGATGTGCGAGTCAGTTCTGCCATTCTCAACCCGTTCAGAGCAATTTATCGCCGATTTTGACGGCGGTGCAACTGCTGCTCTCTGCAACTCTGCTCATAACAGTTATTCGTGATCTGATCTCAGGTCAGTGGCTGGAAGTCAATGATACGTTGTCCCTTGGCGGTAAATGGATGTCTGCATCACCCCACACGAAAACTGTGTTATAAAAAAATCCCGTCAAATTTCGAAAAATCGACGGCATGTCTTAAAAATTACGTCAATGACCCGGAAAATTCCGAAAAATCTGAGACAGCAGGTCTGTTGCATCCATTAAGATGTCTAATGGAAAGTTTTACTGTGATATCGTGTTTTTTCAAAAGCGTTGCAGGACGCTTAACTTTTTTTGACATAGGTCCACTTCACCTGATCTAAGGCCAGACACCTGACTTGATGTGAGGTCAAAAATTTGACACAAGGTATAAAAATAATCAAGCAAAAGGTACACGAAATTTCGTGGTGCTGCGTTCGTTCGTTCTCTCGCAATCTTGGGAAAACCTCAGAGGGCGCGGCCAACCCTCCAGTCGGGGACGGGTTAAAAATCGCAACTATGTGAATTTCAACTACACTGATCCTGTGCAACATAACGGCTGGGCTTTATTAACCTCTAACGACATAACAATTCGTGCTGCACGCTATAGACCATCCTGCATGACTAGTTCGTCGATAAAGACCAATGAAATTCGAAAATAACACAGAATCGTAAAAAATCATCGTTTTCGTGGTAATTTTTTGATGTGACCTTGCATGACGACCAAAAAATCATTGGAACATGCACAATCGATGTACTTGGAGAATTGCAAATTAGACGAGGTTTCATTGACTGTTTACAGAATTATGCTGCAGAAGGGTGGGGCATCTGAGGTCCCCACCCATCAAGCCGTGGATTAAATAAAATTTCCTTAACGCAGTACAGTAAGATAAAAAAACGGTTTAGAGCAAAGGTTCCAAGACGCCAAATACAATAGATCATTGCTCCTGTTACTTGCCAACGCGGGAAACCTACACTGTCCTCCACGAACAGTGTTCATGTGTCTTTGTGACTCACAATCTGCGCATATCTGTCGGTGGTCAAGAAGTGTTTTGTGTCTTGTAACGTTATCGTTGCTGACACGATTTATTTACCGAGTGATAAGTTATTTGGACGGATTAGTGGCAAGACGTCATTACATCCCGAGAGTTACGAGGGATTCTTCTGACATTCATTCAGACCTGAGATTATTGCAACGTGTGATGTTTACAGGCGAACCCCACTGTGTCGGAAGAAATAACCACGCATAATGAACGCCACGAACGCACAGTGAGAGGTGACTCAGACCTAAATCTCCCACGTATTAGACCTAAGTCAGGGAGACGACGCTTTCTTACCACACTTTTACTGTTCACACCACTGTACTGTTCTTACCACACTTTTACTGTTTCACAATCTGACACCAGCAATTAGAGACGGCTAATTGACTGGTTTTAAATCAGAGGTCGAAAGCTATCTGAGCCAAGTCTAATGACACCGACACTTCTGTCTACATACTTCATTGTTTGACATGCCGTGTGTGAGTGCTGTATGTTTTACGCAAGTGATCCTTTCAATTTCAACGAACTCCATCTTTTCATGACTGGCTCGCTAGTAGCCATGTCGTAATGGACGAACTGCAGCGTTTTACATTACATTGCAGAGCAGCTAAAGCTAATGGCCTAACGTTTTCAGCGCCTGACGATAACAGCACCTTCATCTAAACTTTGGGAAACCGGTTGATCAGGCCACTTCACACCAGGTCTTTATGACGTCACGACACGAATCATGGGTAGTAAACCAATTCGCATGCCCTTTTCATTCGCATGTCGTAGAGGATAAACAAATCGGGAATAAGACCCAGAGTATTAGTATATTCAGATGACCAGCAATGTTCACATGAATGGACGTATCGCATCCATCTAGCAACAAGATGATTTCGGGTGAAGTTTATCAGTGCGCAAATACGGACCCGACGCAGCCAAACCCATGCATGTCTATAAAACTCGCACATTGTTAAACAAAATCAAGAACACATACGGGCAATTCGTGGCCACATGTACTGTCAGACGATTCTGAAATGGTATTCAGAAACGGCGCGGAGGCTTTTGACCAATGCTCCGCTAATTAGACAACTCTAGCACACCGGTCCACACCCGTCTGGCAGTTTTCGTGTGCGTCGAGAGCTGCACGCCCTCGACGTCATGTCATGGTCCGCTGCAGGCGAAAGCAGCCACTGCAGGCGTCAACAGCACTGACGACATCTCGTGGACGGCAAGCGGCGCCACCTGTCGGCCCGGGCCCGCTGGCAGAGACGCGGAACGTCCGTGTGTCACGGCCGGAGCGTGCTGCGGCGAACGCGCGGCGCTGTCTCGCCGGCCATCAGATCCCGGCGGCCGCTGGCGGACGCCTGACGTCCGATGACCCTGCTGTCAGGCGCGAACGCCGAGGCCGTCCCGCGGCCGTCTGCGGGGAATGTCGGCCTCCGTTCGCCGTACTTCTCCCTAATGTCGGGCTCCGACCGACGCTTGTGAGCTCTGATGCCGGCCATCTGGCAGCTGCGACAGAAAATGCCCGCCCGGCAGGCCGTTCAGTTGGTCTCCCGCAGCTGCTGACCGGGACGGCACCTGGTCCAGCGACGGCAGTCCTACCAGACGCACGGCAGCCGGTCCCAGCACCTGCAGCCGCCGCGCTGGGCAGCCAAGCGACCGCCGCTGCCTGCAGGTCCCGGCCGCGGCCAGGCCCGCAGCTGCACCCGGTGTCGTTCGGAAGCTCAGGATAGGCGGCCCAGACGGAGCCGGCCGCGGCAGCTGCAGCCACCGTTTTCCTAGCAGCTACAGCTGCTGCCACTCGGCATGCCGTCCTGGACAGCAGTGATGTCCGTGTCCTCGCCCTCCACGCCCAGGTTTCCGCTCTTCTCGTGTGCCAGGATCTGCGGAGTGGAACGCACCGCTCAGCTCTCACGTGCGAACAGACGAACGCGAGAGCTGCGAAGATGGGATAGCGCGGCTGCGCGAGGGCAATCGATAGCCCTGTGAGGAGTGAGACCTGACCGGCCATTGTCGTTCACGCCCCGTTTGTGACTTCGGTCGACTCGATTCAGTCCGTAGAGGAAAACAAAACTGCCTACGTAAATAGCTCACGCGTGCTTCGTCTCCCCCATCGATAAAAAATACCCCTAAATGAACCTTCATAAAGTGATCGCTGCGACTTCTTTATGCTTCAGACAAAGCCAAAGTTATTGCTATGTTTTTTTCTATATTTTCTTTATAAAGTCAGCGCTAGGGTAACGGAAAATACAAATGAAGAATAATTATGTTGACAAATGTGCCTGAGTATTTTTTTTCAAAACATTTTTTTTCGCCGCAACATTTTTCTAACATTACGCTCCAAGCACGCACACCGTACCAAAACCAAAGTGTATGGCTGAAGTCAAGGAACGTTGCGTGACTTTCATTACTGGATAATAAACTCGGTGCTAAGGGCATAATTTCATGAAGCCGTACCAGTTCATGGATACGCAGGGAAAATAATGACAGTAAATGCTCCAAAATGGTGGGAAATCGGCGATCCGTTGCCAGGTAACAGGCGCAGAGGCCTCAGACGCCTTAGAGGTCTGTAGGCAGGCTCCCACCAGGCCACCAAATGGCTCCTTACCGCGCAGGGGTGTGCTGGGACCCCTTGCAGATCAGGAGGGCCTAGAGAATCCCATTCTCATTCTGGGTCAAGTCGTGGCTATGACCTTGGCACAAAACCATTGACATGCCGAAAAAGAAAATACTGTTCAGAGGAAGACGCAGCAAGACTGAGACGTGGTGCGGTCCAAAGATGCCACCTAAGCGTGACTGGCAAATCAAAGCTGAAACTCGCGGCGGGACCGCTGCCTGAAGAGCGTGACGGCAGATTCCGTTCTCGGAGCGACGCCCTATCCTGTGAGCTCGCACCTTGCTGACAATGAAGTGCGCCGCCTCCTCGATGCCCTTGTTCTCCTTCGCCGAGGTCTCGAACCAGCCGGCGAAGCCGTGTTCCCGCGCCCACTCGGACAGTTTGTCGGCGTTCGTCACCAGCCCCTCCTTCGGCAGGTCGCACTGGCGGCGGGCGAGCGGTCAGTCGTCAGATCTCTGTGCTCATCGGAGAGGACGCAGCGGGCGTGTCACGCTGGGTAGAGGGCGAGGAGAAAAGTCCAGTGGTGTCATCCTGATTGGGGACTGAAAGGTAGGAAGATCGACTTCACCATCGGTGGATCCAGGAGGGGGGGGGGGGCGTCGTCGGGGCCATGCTCCCCTTCTGCTGGCAAACGAGGGACCAACGTCGTTTTGGGCAACTTTTCAGCCGGAAAGCGTATTTTTTTTATTTTCCAAACATTGAAAAAAATACGTGCAAATTTTTGACGATACCAAAATAAAATGGCCGAGATCCGGGTAGAAATAAACATCTGGAGAAGTTTAGGTTCCGCGGAGAGAGCTATGCCTCCACCCTTTTGCAGATGGTCTGGATCCGTCCTTCAGCTTTTCTCTTCACATTCTAGATAACGCCAATCACGCCAGGGCCGTTTGCAACAGACGCGCATACCAGGAGTCGGCAGGATAAAGCAGTGCGCGTGATATTTTCGGCTTGCATGCCCGTCAGTCAGTTGCTTTTTTGTTACTTCGGAACGTAGTTCTGTAAACAGGAGGTGCCGCGCACATTTCTGTTTTAGATTGTTTTACTTTAATGCCTTATGTACGTTACGTAATTTGCTCTCTCACCACGTCAAAGACCTAAGAGCAGTCGTAGTGAACAGAAGCTGGGGACAACGAACTTTTGTTATCATTTGTTGACGCGGAACAAATCTTGCAAACAATTCGGCCTCCTAGCGCTAAGCAAAACAAAGCGATCCCTGTACAGAATATTTCACGGTACGCTACGGTACAACTTAATAAACACATTTTTGGTGATAACCAAACATTTACAACCTCGCATGAAAATCTGAAAAGACCAGTGGTAACTACGTTCAGCCAACGCCGCCGGCCAGAGGCCTTTGCTCGTCAGGCCAGCCTAATTAGCGCGTGAGAACTGCTGTGCCAGTCACAGCACCTCCGGTCCGATGACGTCCCACCTTGTTTCCAAGCAGTACGCAGGGCACCGGATCGCCGTTAGGCAGCTGAACCTTTTCATCCAGGTCGTTTTTCCACTTCATGACGGCGTCGAACGTCACCGAGCGGGTGACGTCGAACACAATGAAGGCGGCCACCGCCTCCTTGTAGTAGACTCTTGTCATGGAGCCGAACCTCTCCTGACCTGAGGGGACGGGGGTTGGGTGACGTCAGCGGCCTGTCTGTTTGATCGGACTGATCACCTGTCTTTTCCAGTTGGAACCCTGGGACTCGCCCGAGGACCTGCTCAGCAGGGGCTCAGCCAGGGATCCTCTCAGCTGGGGCGTCCGACTGTCAGCCATGGACCCGCTCAGCCGGAGCTGTCGGACGCTGTCGGTCAGGTCAGGTATGGCGTCACTGTCACCCGGGGACCCACTTAGTCGGGGCTGTCAGATTCTGTCAGGCGGAGACTTGCCCCGCTGCGACTGTCCGAGTTATTCGGCCCGGTTATGACCAAGCGTGGAAGAAAGTCATGACGGGTGACGGCACGTCTTAACACTTCACACGTACTGAATCGCTTAAAAGATCAGGGGCACGTGCGAAAAGACGCATCATGCGTCATATCTTTACCTAATCGCAATGTTTCGGTTGGCAGGATTATTGCGACTGCTGATTACGCCCGCCAAATGGGAACAGTGCGAAAGAGGTAAGCTGACAAAGCGGGACGGTAGGTCAAGTATTTCAGCAGGTGCTGCAGCAAAACAAAGCGAAGCACCATCAAACCAAGTAGCATTTTAAGTAGAACGAAAGCCCCAGGATCAAGCTGTGCTGATTGAATGGTGATAGACGTATTCGACCATTTCACGGTTCAACAGCAACACGCAAGCCCACATGCGTGTCACGTTCGTTTTTGTGAGGACGTTCGTTTTTGTGTGTGCGGTCGCCCCAATGATATGTTTTTGCCGGCTACCCTTCTCACAGATAAGGCGCCACAAAAAGCCGACTGTTCCGGAGGGGCCCTGACAGCACAGAGTGACCGCGGTACCACCCCGGTGTTAGACGGTCATCATATCAGCGTTCAAAGACCCCAACCGGATGACTGTCTGACGCACTGTCAGGTGAACGACAGCCGAAAGGGATGCGGCTGACGGGCCGGCCCTCGTCCTGTACAGGGCGGGGGTCGCCGACTCGGGGCTGAACTGGTTCGTCGGCTGCCGCCTGTCTGTAAGCGGCGAGGTCAAGAGCCGAGGAGCGCGCACCTGCGATATCCCAGAGCTGCAGCCGGACGATGGTGTTGGGGTCCCAGTGGAGCACCTTGAGTGCGAAGTCGACCCCGATGGTGGCGCGGTAGTGAGCCGAGAAGAATTGGTGCACGTAGCGCTTGATGATGGACGTCTTGCCGGTGCCGAGCTCGCCGATAATGAGGATCTTGTACAGGTGCTCGTACTTGTTGCCGACCTGCCGACGGCAGGCCGGGTCAGGCGATGAAGTGCACGAGGCACCTCTGAACGTCAGGTCAGTTGCCCCAGGTCGGAGGTGGCCGAAGCTAAGAAGTCACAGCCGTTTATGTTACGACGGCCCGTTTTGGCGGCGTCGCGAATGCCACTTGGAGCCGAGAAGGCGGTGGGGACAGACTTGACCGCGTTTCTAACTGAATCCCGCAAGACTGCGTGTGTTAAGTCGCCCCACTGAGCATACAGTTCGAGCTCAAAATGTCCGACAGGGTCAAATCCACGGCTGAAATATGGATGGATGCCTGCACGGATGGCTGAACCGATGAAGCTTGAATGGCCACTCCACGTAGCGAAAAAACAGCGCATGTCGACGCCTGAATGTAATAGAATGCTGATGGAGCGATGGAAGTCGGAGAACGTTCCCATCTAAATCGCACGAGACATTTTTCATTTTAAGGTACCGTACTGAGCACACAATTCGAGTACAAAATTTCCGACGCTGACAGATCCATGGCTGAAATATCTGACGTTAGTAAAACTATAGGCGGATCTGTCCCTGATCCATCAATAACGAACACAATACAGGCGGCGGATGTCATGAGAGCTGACGGACCTGTTCATCAACCAGAAAATTCATCTTGGCCGACGTGCCTGAAGTACCGCCAAAAATGCTCATTACAAACAAGATACGAATCCGCAAGCCTAGAACAAATGGAGGTTAAATAAAATAACCTGGTTTAAACGACCAACTTCAGCAATCGTACAAAGCGAGGTGCGGAATGGACGGCCTCGTGTTATGATAACGCTAGGGTTATGTCAAAGGCCGTCTAACCTCGGGTAATCGGCTTTACTTCCGGGAGCGGCGCTAAAAACTGGCACCGAGTCCTGATGGGGCCGTCTATCCCCAAACAAGATCTGGGGTGCTCCGTGCAAGATTTGAATAAAAGGACAGACACAGCACAAATCTGCGACGAGGACACGACAGTAAAGGCACTAGCTATGTCGTTTTGAAAGCATAGATAAGATCATAAAGCCTGTGCCAACTCGCCGGTCACGAACTGCCAGCGACACTCGCCTACGCTACATAGCACCAGATGAGATCGTCATCAGACAGGATTTTTTTGTGTGCAAACGACGAAAACTAAATGGCGACGCTCCAACCGCGCTCGCGCCACGAATGCAATATTTGATTCATCAATGTCTCTTTGTTTGATCAGCTGTGAGGCCTACTACGCCACCAGCACTTTGAAATACAGAGAAGGGAGTCCCATGCGACTGAAGACTGATGTCCCTTACACAGCACTGGTAAAATCATAGACAAAGTCGGCTATGCATGTCGGCCAAATCACAAGTACGCAGTAGTTTTATCCGCCACGCCGCAAACAAAATACGTCACGCGGTTGGTCTCTGAAAGGAAATCGACCACGGGGTTTCTTCCCGTAATTCCTTTGAACACCATGTGATGTTCATTCCTTACAGCGCTGCTAAGGGCATATCTTAACCTCTAAAGCATACGATTCACATGGACCTGGTAACAAATCAGGACAGGAGCATGTGTCCCTCCCGATCAATTCACATAAACGCCCTTGTTCTGCTACGCGCCCTTGCTTCACCGAAAGCGTCCTCACTGACTTACTTGACTGATGGCGTCCCTTCCAGCAAGCAAGCCCATTCCCCACCAAAACTGCCCAATTCAGCAGAAGGCGCCTCTGCCACTTCCTACAAAAGGCTTCCCTGTCCACAGATGACGCCTCTGGCAACCTGCAGCCCTTGATGCTTTCAGTCGTGACGTAAGTCGTTTCGTCCATTAACCAGCTCATCTACCTAGTCAGTTATGTACTGGCCATTATTTTTATTGGTTTCAACTTGTGCATTTGTGAGTGCCACATCGTACGTACCTCGTAATGCATGAAACTGACAGGACAGTCAAGTGATTGGTAGTCATGGTGAGCCACAGTGAATACGAAAATAAACAGATAAATCACTTGGACTGTTTATGCGAAGGCAGCTTGACAGGGTGTCCATTCGCTAATTCCATTACGTAAAGATAGCACGCCAAATCAGTCTTATGAAGTCAGTGCTTTCCTTTCGGCCAGCTTACTGCTAAAGCTCGCCATTCACGCGGGCACATTGGCCCACGAATCGAAAGGTCATCAACCAGTGGAGCCATAAGAGACCCGGAACACCAGCCGAATGCCACGTGTCCTCGCATGCAGTCCAGCGTGTCGTGCCGGCGCACCATCCTCCGCATTCCCTAACCCACACACACAAACGCGGCCAAGCAACAGCGGTGGTGTACCTCTGCCGAGACGCCGTGTAGCATGTCGTATGGGCTTTGTGGGGCGCACGTGAAAGCGCCAGGCGTCGCTGATTATCTATGATCATTTCTGATCACCTCAGATCCCCTCAGATCCCTTCTGAGTACCTCAGATCACCTCTGATACCTCATCCTCTCCGATCACCTCAGGTCTGTCGGGTCACCCCTGAACCTTTGGATCACCTCAGTTCAGCTCGGATCACCCCTGATCCCTAAGATCACCTCAGGCCCCTCAGATCACCTCGGATCATCTCATATCCCTCAGATCACCTCAGCTGAGCTCAGATCACCTCTGATCACCTCTGCTCCCTCTGATCGCCTCTGATCCCTCAGATCACCTCAGATCCCTCAGATCGTTTCTGATCACCTCTGATCCCTCACATCTCCCGAAGCTCCTCAGATCACCTCTAGTGACCTCAGACTCCTTAGATCCCCTCAAGTTCCTCAGATCATCTCTGGTGATCTCAGATTCCTCAGATCACCTCAGGCCCCTCAGATCGCCTGTGATCACCTCTGACCCCTCATGTCACTTGAAATCCCTCAGGTCTTCTCTGATCGCCTCAGATCGGACCGTCGTCGGAGAAGTCGCACTGATTTTAAGGTACGGAGTCTGGTACAGCCGCTGCGCTGGAGGGTTTGGCGGGCAGCCCTCCCGTCCTTTTGACCACGCTCCCCGTGCCGGCCCCGACCGCGGCAGACGCTCCGCGCGCGGCCCGCCGCTGCCGCGGAATGTGCGGCCACAGGTTGCGCGGCGCCTGCTTACATAACCGGCTGCAACGCGGACCGGTTACATAACGTGACCCGAGTTGCATGTCACCTCTGCATCGGGGCCTGGTCGATACGATCGCCCACGGTGGGCTGCCGCCGACGGTAGGCTCGCAAAATGAACAGCATGGAGGGAAGTGGACGCAGCTGAGGCCGCGGGCGGGCTGGCGGCAGGTGGCGCTCGTTATCGGAAGCGGTGCTGGTTAGCGGCTAAGGCGCTGGCTAGCAGCTGAGGAGCTACTTAGCGGCTGAGTTGCTGGTTAGCAGCTGAAGAACTAGTTAGCGGCTGAGGTGCTGGTTAGCGGTTGAGGCGCTGGTTAGCGACTGAGGTACGGTTAGCGGTTGAGGTTCTGGTTAGCAGAAGAGGAGCTGGTTGGCGGTTGAGCTGCTGGTTAGCGGCTAAGGCGCTGGTTGGCAGCTGAGGAGCTAGTTAGCGGCTGAGGTGCTGGTTAGCAGCTGAGGAGCTAGTTAGCGGATGAGTTGCTGGTTTGCGGTTGAGGCGCTGGTTAACGACTGAGGTACTGGCTAGCGGTTGAACTGCTGGTTAGCAGATGAGGAGCTGGTTAGCGATTGAGGTGTTGGTTAGCGGAAGAGGAGCTGGTTGGCGGTTGAGGTGTTGGTTAGAGGAAGAGGAGCTGGTTGGCGGTTGAGCTGCTGGTTAGCGGCTGTCCAGCGGAGACTGGTCGCCGCGCCAGCCGGCCTAGGTCCGGGGCTCAGGTGTCTGTGGTACAGCATGATGATAAGTGCTGCCAGCGGAGGCGGCGGCAGACCGTCCGACAGGTGGGAGGGGTGGATCGAAAACGGTATCGGCCGCAGTGTATCAGAAACGGCTCTACCGTAAAGCACAAACGACTGTCGATGAAAAGGATGGTACTCGGGGTGTAGAAACGGTGAGACGTTGCAATCTTAACGGCAATGAAAACCGTGGTGCATTCAGGAAAGCAAATGGGTCTGCTAGTGCATAATGCAAACCGCAGAGATGCTATCGCGAGCAATAAATTTTGTTCTGAATCGTCGGGAATTTGTGCATACTGTGATCCAGGTCACCTTGTAAAATATTCGGCACACCTCAAAGAAACGTTGGATGTTAACTTAATCGGCGATCTGCCCGCGCAGAAAGGATTACGAGTGACGTATACCGCCTTTGCGCTCCATTTCTTTTTTTTATTGAAACGTGAAAAGCACCTACGTAAACGTGAAATACAAGTTCCTAACGTGTGCAGGTAGCATTCGCCCAAGAAATACTGGCGACGTTACATTGTTCGTGGTTTTTTAGCCACAGCCTGAGAACCACGAAGCCAGTATTGTGAAACTGTCACGTTACGTACCCCTAAAAGAGAAAAAAATACTTATCCCATCAACCTCAACCCAATGTTCTGAGAACATACTAACGTACCATGGTTTATGTACAATCAATGCGATTTCTTAGCAGGAATCATGAATGCAACTTGCGGTTCTGAAATCACTTCTGCGCTATCTGTACTTAGGCACATGTCTTTCTATTGGGTTTTTCTATATTAACTCATCTGAAAGGCTAGTTGATCCTTCAGGCCTGAGATAAATCGTTTTTTTTAGTTAATAGTTAAAATTGTAGTTCAAGTTCAATATGATCTACGTGAGATGATCAACGGTTATTACTAACTCATTTCTTAACTTAACTTATTTCTTAACTTAACTTAACTCATTTCTTAACATAACTTATTCTCAGTAATGGGTACTGCTTATTTTCTGCGACCATGAGTTCATAGCGACGAGTAATATAGATACAAAAAAGTCTGCAGAAACATACCTCCAGGCCACCTCGTTTTTTTAAGGACTGCCCGAATTACTGATCATCCGACGACCTTGAGCTCGCCTGTAAATCCTCGCCTGGCGATGGGGCTCAGACACTCCTCCCGAGGTTTTTCGTTGATCCTTTTGTTGCATTTGTTTGTCACCCTACAATTATCTGCTTAGCTAAGTTTCACATATTTTACAGTATATCCATGGATTAAAAAAATTCCCGTCCAGCTATTCTTTTATATCACCTAACTTTCAAGGTCGTGTCAAGACGACCATGTGAAAAATCATGATGCACATGGCAGCAGTGCTATTTAAGTGAGGAATCTCTGGCAGAGAAGCGCGTGGCCAGCATGTCTGTGCGAGAGTCCAGTCAACAGACTAACGTATGGTATGGTCGCGCAAACGACTCGCCTGCCACACATGGTCTGGGTAGCTCACAGCCAGCTATCCGCTCACGGCATAGCAGATTCGGTGAACGCCGTTCGTAAGGGGGGGGGGAAATTTCGGGGTTCGGGCCCTTTTGTATTGACGTGCACACACAACACAGCCTTCACCACCGCATATTTTTAAACATACTGACCCTCACTTTTCTCGTGACCTTTACCACAATCCCGGAAAGTATCCCCGGTTTGTCTGGCACCAGATATCGGAATGGAGGGCAGGCCAGAACGTCCCGAGCCGAGCGTACCATGCAGTCTCGCTGTACCGCGCCACGGTCCGGTGATCGAACACCCGCCGACCAATCGGATATCAGGCCCCCCAGCACGGCCACGCCGTATTCCAGCGAGTACGCTGATCTCAAGCACTTGCACATCATTACTGGACATTTTTTTTACGCCCAAAGTAATGCAGCGAGGTGTCCTGAAATACCAGCAACAATGACTTGCAGTGTTTGCGAGACGCGCAGGATTATAATGAACGATGAACAACTGCAGCACTTGCAGAACAATGAACATTTTCAACAGATCAAAATGTTGATCGACATTGCTCAAAGATGCTAAAGGGAGTAGCAGGAGACGATAAAGTAAAAACCTCGTAAAGCACTAAATCAAGATCAGGCTCGTGTCTGCCAGCTACACATTGATATGTAAACAACGTCGCAGATGTCGCAGTCTTTGCACCTGCTTGACGCTAAAAAACGCCCTTTCAGGATCCATGGTTTCATATTAATGGAAACATAACCAACAGAAAACATTTATGAAAGTAACGAGCATGAAATATCAAAAACCGTCTGGTATAACCATTTGACTCAAGCTGGTTTACCAACGGTCCGCTTGGCTTGAAATTAATTAGCAGGATGCCGGCTATCTCCAACATTTGCCCGATTTGCTCCACCATCTTCCTTCATCATTCTCCATCTTAAGATATCAAGGACGGGAATAAGGTGTGAGGCCCTCTTGCCATGCGAAGAACGAAAATATCTCCCGCCGGGCGAGAGAAAAGTCATCATTGATATTGGAGTCAACCTCCAGGCCGCCAGTCGGGCCCCTAGATCGCGAACTATTGATTAGTGTTTGAATCGCAAAAGCATGTCCATTGATGCCTGAAACAAACGGGAAAATGAAGCGAAACAAAACTTAAGTACAAACCACACCTGGCTTCTGGCCTAAGTAAAACAAGGAAAAATAGACTGTAGGAATTTGTTGCTAAAATGGATTTCATTCGGACTTTCCCAGATGGTCCTTTTGCTTCAACCTCCAGAACATACACGAGGATCATGTAAAAAGTTCTTGTCCTTCATTTCCCAAACACACAGCTCTTCAGACATGACTTGTAATTCCGTATAGTGCTGCAATATAGTCACCCTGCTTCCCAATCACAGCCTCCGTCTCTGCGGCGGAGATTTCATATGACATGCCACGCTGTTTTTATTGAACACTTTCACCGTCGTGGACACGGAGTCCTTGAGCGCTGTCCCCTCAAGGACTCTTTGAGCTTGGGGAACGGGTCGAAGTCCGGTGGATTCAGATTCGGTGAATGGGCGGATCCGAAAGCACCTCCCAGTCGTAGTTTTCTAGGAGGGCCACGACATCACCAGTCTTGTGTGGAGTGGCGTCGTCATGGAGGATCAGCGGTCGGCGTTCCAGTAGCTCAAGCTGCTTCTTGCGGATCGCCACCCTCAGACAGTTACTCCGGTAGGACCTGTAGTAATCCATGTTGACTGACCAAGCTGGCAGTGGTAGGGGCGCACCGCACCTACTTCGGCCTTGGTGAGTTTTTGAACGCTCCGCTCTGCCGACTAGCGTTTTAGTTCGGGCTTGTATGACCTCGCCCAGGTCTCGTCGATTGCAGCAATGCGTTCTAAGATCGATTCACCCTCCCTCTGGAACCGAGAAGGAACTACTGGCAGATGTTAAGGCGCTGCTTCTTCTCCCCTCCCTCAACGAGTGCGGGACACATCCTTCGCACACCTTGGTCTTCTGCAGTTTCGTGGTCAGGAGGTTCCAAATGAACTTAGCGCTGATCCCCACTTTAGAGGCAAGCTCCTCACAGGTTCAGCACATGTCCTTGAGAAGCTCTTGCACTGTCCGCACGTGCAGCTCGTCTTGTGCCATTGGTTGCCGGCCAGCATGTGCGTCGTCATTAATGACGGCTCTGCCATCGCGGAAACGGCTCACCCTCGTTTTTTGACTGCCGACCAAGATATGCCATCGTTCTCACATGCCTCCTGCAGAACGCGGTGAATATCCGCGGCGGACAACCGGTTCTGACGCGGCATACCGACAATAAATGACGTGTCACTTCGGGCCTCGCCGGTAGCACCTCAACGCAGTTCTCTGTTTTATGAACCGTTATCTGCGCAGCACTGCGGCGAGCCGACGCAGCTCATGACGTCCAGCGAAGCTCGTCAAAATCGGAGACCGAGTCACGGGCATCGCGCCGACACTCTGTCGCTGTGTGCGTTCTCGCGGTACGGCGAGCTCCGACCTACCCCGGGTGATTCAGAATGACTTTTTTTGACGACGGATCGTCTGTAGGACATTTAGGGACTTGATTTTGAATCCGGCATCCGTTTGGCACCATTTAACTCAATGAGGTTCGTTTCAGAGGACTCGAGATTCATTAATTCTAAATTGAGACAGGTCTGGGATCCAGAGCCCTCTGTCAAAAATGAAATGCATCTTAATAAATCGCAATGGCGCTAAATGGATACCAAGTTCGAAATCAGCGTCCCGAAATGCAGCAGAGGCGATCTGTGGTTAAAAAGGACATCCTGAGTTTTCCGGGGTAAAAAATGACGATTTTCACCATTTCCGGGCTATTGACCTGACCTGGGAGGCCTCCGGTCACCCTAAAACCGTAAAACCAGATTCCACTGACCTCTTCTGAAGACGAACAACACGTTCGTTTTTGTTTCCCGGCTCTAGCATGATTAAGAGCCAGTCGCCAGGGGGAAATGTACCAATCAACAAAAGTTGTCCAGTTTTGAAGACACTTCATCACACTTCATTTTCAGTCCTAAGCCTGAGAAAGGGTAACTTTCGATGGTTTAAAATGATTTAAACCCTTTGTGAAACACTCTACAAGCTCATGGTTTTCATCTGAATTTGTGGCCACACCTTAAAAACTTGACCTTAAAAATATCCTTCGAGGTAATTTTTTTCAAAACCCGTGTATATGAAACTCGAGATAGTCAAAAGCTGCGCTAGGTCATTCTGATCAAAGTACCGTCAGATAATCGAAAATCAGACCCATAGCTACTACGTTGTGAAGTAAAATGTGCAGTAAGTTTTGATGAAAATGGGCAAATTTAGACAAACTGAAAGTGCTGTATCACAACATTCCTTCGTCAGATCAATCTGAAAATTATAAAACTGCAATATTAGGCTATAGTTACCCCCTAGCACCAAGGGTCATGGAAGTTCGATACTGTGGTGTATTACTCCCCTGTCGATTTGTGGTGGAATCCCAAGTTATCGCGAGTCATTTCAGTGTCATTTCAGTTCTGTACTTGGCGCAGTTAAAAATTCCAGAGCGCAATTGATGCTCTTTGTCAGGAAGAGTAATGCAACCTTATCTGACCTGATCTAAACTGATCCTGACTGCATGAAAAGCAGGTAATGCAGACTGCGAGTGTGATCTGAAGTGAATGACCAAACTGATGATCAGAAGGTTTTACTTCTGTCCTTTTTGCCACGTGGATGAAAACGACTGCCATTGAGCATCGATCTTTGGTAGGCGAGGTATGTATGTATAGTATGTGTGTAAAGTAAGTAAGTAAAAATATGTATTTGGTATGTACAGTAAGGCCAATGTTCCACCTGGCCTTGGTTGACCTTGACGCGATATTTTTTAACTATTTACATGTTCCTGATGAAGAAGATCGTGGCCTTCCGTCTCATACACAGATGAAGGCTCTAAGACCAGTGTTGCCAATGATGTGATGTACGAACCGGTGTCAGTTTTCCGCCGTCGTGTTATGCGTTTTACGTGACCTGTAACGTCACTAGTCGTGTGACCAGGGCTAACATAGTATTCTCTGGATCACAAGACTCAAGCCTATCAATTAGTGGTATACCGGTTCAGATCTGACGGTTATATCCTGAGACAGCAGGGGGTTCCATTTTTGACACCCCTTAGCGGTCGCGGGTATAAAAACACGTCGGGCGGTGCCGGGTTAAAAGATGTTTTTTTCATTTTCCTTTGATTTTTTTTGCTGTAGCGTAAAGGAGGCGCCCACACCATGGAACAGAAAATAAGGGTGAATTCTCCCCCTGTTTCCCCCGTAATTACACCCATGGAAGTATGGAAACGCTCCATTTGCCTGGTGTTGAAAGGTCTCTGTATCCGGAAAAGTGTGGAGAGGGCAGATGGTAGTTTTTCATTAAGATGTAATAACAAGATAATTGCGCTCAGTTTCATAATTAATACTGTGCATTTAAAGACATTGTACTTCATGAATAGTTGTTATGTGGGTGGTGGGGAAAATTGTTACGAATAACTCGTGGAATTCCTTTTGAAGTTAAGTTATTTTTCTTATATTACTGAAGTAATTAGAAATACATTATTTACATCATATACGCATATAGGGGCACGGTAACTCCTCTACAGTTGGGAAGCATGGGGCAAAGAAGCATTTTGGATTAATTCTTTCCAGCCAACCCCCATAGGGTCAATGTAAAATGTTAGAAACGTTGGGAGGCAGCTGTCCCTACCCCCGTGGCCTCTTTCCGCTCCGTTGTACATATATGTTGTATACTTACATATACAATATATATATATATATATATATATATATATATATATATATATATATACATATATACAGACCGCAACAAATAAATTCGCGCAGATGTCTTTCCTTTTTTAACATGTAAATAAAAGGAAGATACTCGGTTGAGTCCGTAGCCTCTCTGTCAGTGCCACAACACTTTTTCATTTGTTGGTCACAAATGAGTAGCTAACGACCAAATCACTGTACGGAGCGTGATACACAAATATCTAAATGTCATTCGTCGCCGGACCACAAATGCTCGACCAACGGTGGGCGCGCCACGCCACGAGCTCCGAAATCCAACGTTCCACATGCTGTGGAAATTTCCAACGGTCACACCATAACGTGTACATTTGAAAAAATGTCCCATTTTCTTATCAAAATTGTTACTTTTGCGTCTCCCTCACAAATCTAAAGCATAATCATACTTTAGAGAAAGCCCGTCGCAAAGTTGCTTCCCGTGCAGTTTTAACCGTTTAAAGACTGGCGCAGTTCATGTGAACGTAAAGGACGGGTTCTTCCACTGAATACTTTAGATCCAAAGCCTGTCAAACGTATAATCCGATGTGGCATGAGTATCGTGAGCAAGACCACGGACAACGGTTTACATCGACCTAAAACGCTGAACCGTGTCCAGCTCTCGGGACGTCGTACCTAAAACCCACAACGCATCAACAACGGAGCGCTTCAGACATGTTTTTCTGTAGTGACGGACTCCCTGCGTATAAAGGCATGGGCGCTGAATTCCGAAGAGAAATATTCAGCCCGTCCCTGATTGGACGGGGGCGGTTGGTCGTCCCCTGACATTTTTCTAGGATTGCGAGAGAACTAACATACACAGCGCCACGAAACTTTGTGTACCTTTTGCTTCATCATTTTTACGCCTTGTATCAAAGTTTTTACCTCAAGTCAGATCAGGTGCCTGACCTAGGTCAGGCCAAACAGACCTATGTCCAAAAAGTTTAGCGCCCTGTAACTTTTTTGCAAAACAAGATATCACAATAATACTTTCAGAGATTAGTCATCTTCATAGTTGCAACAAATTCGCTATCTCAGATTTTTCGGTATTTTCTGGGTCATTGACCTAAGGTCAAGCCCATTTTTAAGGCATGTCTTCGTTTTTTTCGGAAATGGGCGGAATTCTTCATAGCATTTTTAGTATGGAGTGAAGCAGACATCTAGTTACCGTCATTGGGCAAAGTATCAATGACTTCCAGCCATTGACCTGAGGTCAGGTCACAAATAACTGTTGTGGGCCAAAATGTACCACCGCCAAAATCAGCGATGAATTACTCAGAATGAGTAGAAAATGACAGAACTGGCTTGCACAGACGTAAGTAATACCAGGAACCTCAAAAAGTGTAAAAAAATAGCATATTTTGGAAATAAACAGGCTCTCGCGAATAAAGCTCCGCCAGTTGTGTAAGCATGAGAAACCATCACAAAAACCATTAAGGGCAATAAAGTTTACATATAGGATAGGCTTATGTCGCGAAAATAAAGAAACGCTAAAATTAGTTCCCGTTAATTTCTTTCTGCATACGGCTGAGGCGCCCGCCGATAACCGGCATGAAAATCGCCTTGTCTTTAACTCCACGTTTCGGCGTATGTATTGAAGAAATGTGAGAAATTAGATGTGTATCGGCATCTGAGGACCTTTACTTGTGCGTTGGCGCCTTTACCTATGCGTTATTAGTCACAGCGCTTGAGATTCAGGCCGTTTCTCGCTCTCATGAATCGGTTATGAGAAAACATATATAGGACGTAAATTGCCTAAATATTACCTAAGACTAAAAATGGGACCAGTTTCGAGCCCTACTCGACACAAGCTTTCCAACGGCGTGATTATTTTTACCGTGCGACCAACCGTTCGTGAGTTAGAGAGGGGCGGTCAACCGTCCCCCCCAGTACAACATGATCGTCGCGGACCCACGGTCGTGCACGGGTTAGAATCGGTCCGTACTCCAGCATAGTCTTATTGCAGTTTCCTATGACAATTTTAGAATATTCTTGCCAGCAACCAGACGCCACGAATATGACGGCCGCACAGTTATCAAAGCGCATCTGGAAAATTTAGACATGCCTGGCCCGCTAAACTTGTTGACGGCCGACGAATTCAAGTGTCGGGGTGCGCCATTTTCTTTAAGATGTCGGCGTGACACCTGCTATATTTGGCGTCGGCCTGCAGCCGCCTGTCGCTCGAGCGCGCCAACCCTGATCAGGCCAGATTTGCCCCAGGCGCTGAACCAGACGGCATTCGGGAATTTTGCCCTCGAGGTACCGTACAGCTGCGTCGCGACCTTGAAATGCTGTTGACATCCGTGGAGGTAGAGACGTGTTCGTAATCGCATTTGGAGTTGCGTTCCAATGTCGAGCAAACTTTGTTCACGTGTCAAAGCAACCGAGTTACTCACGAATCTGAAATCCGTTTTGCGATAGGTGTAGCTGTTTGCCCACTGGATGTGAAAAATTTCAACGAAATTTTCATTACAAGCAATGACGGAGAACGCTACTCAGGTTAAACTTACTGATGGTCGTCTCCCATCACTACCTCGTATGAAAGCCAGTCCTCATATTTCAGTACGTCATGGCCATCTGGCCCGTTGACACTGGGGGTTAAACTTACCGGTAATTGACCAGGGGTGATAAAAAATTCTCGATTGAAAACTTTATGACAATATTTCATTTTAGTCAACTTCAAGGCTCCGCATGTCACCCCTATCCAACTGCACTCACAGTCACAGTCCACCCTTCTGGCGTTCAAAGTGGATCTGATGATCAGCCCAGTCTTTGCTGTGGACGTCTGGTCGTGTCACTCTGGGGCGGTGCGCGGGAACGCAGGCGTTACGGCTGCAGCAGCAGGCCTGCAGAGCTCGTTAACAGCGTTTATCGCGCGGCCTCGACCTTGGTGTTGAGGCCTGCTGCCCAGACGCCCGGCTCTTTCCTTCCTCCGCAGCAACGTCGCCACAGATGTGCGTTATAAATTTACAGGGAAACAGCTCCACACGGCTCATTTGAGTGGACGGCGTGGGAGATTTTTCGAGTTTGAAGAGGCATTTCACGTTACTTCTCACGCAACCCGCGTGACTCGTTACACGTTTACCCACACTGGAGGACATCTGAACCCACCGTCGCTTTTGTGATTCCTGCGGCCTGTTAAGTCGCAGTAAAAGTCGCCTGTAGAGGGACGCAGGGGTGTCGGTTTCTGTAAATGACTGGGGTGGCCGAGCCGCGGGCCCGATACCTAACCTCTCCTCAAATGTGGGTGTCTCAATAGATTTAGCCCATTTTATTTTGACCAACGGAAATTTGATAGTTTTTTATTATTATTCATGGAATACATGTTGCATTTATCCCCATGTTTATAGGCATATACGTATAGACAGAAGATAGAAAGGGAGATACACTGCTTTAAACTTTATTGTTTACTTTTTACCTCTCTCTTAACTATTGCAGCCATTCTTTTCGTTATTTTTACTCATTTCTTTTTAAAATCGGCAGAAAATGAGGGGGAAAACCAAAATTGGGGGGGACCAGATCAACACTGAGTGGGCAGGGCTCTCTCAAAAGAATACAAATCTGCTCCTCTGGAAGGATGGCATCAACAATTTTTCGTGGGACTTGCATTTTGGCATTAAGAGATTCGCTGTATGTTAGTTATTTCAGCGTACTTCAGGACATTTATAAATTTCGACCTGTCAACCAATAAAGAAATTAACCAATCCACAGATAATGTAAGCAAGCAAACCAGACAGCAAGCAGCCCAGCAGGAGCCCGGTATCGGGAGCCAATAAATGATTTGGTTCGCTTGCTATGCCCTCTACTCCGTCTGAATAACCCAAAGGAACAGACCGTCATTGTGCGTCATGCGGCGGTCCAGCGTGATCCTACTGTTCTCTCACTGGTCGCCATTCCTCGCACGTGCCGGAGCGTCGGCGGAGACCCACCTCGCCCGTGTCCTCCATGGCCTGCTGGACGTCGCCGGCGCCGGGCGCGGTCGCCGTGCCGGCCCGGGCGGTGCGGTCGTTCGTCCGCTGCCGCTCGGCGGATTCGATCGCCCGCTCGGCGCCCTCCACCTGCAGGTCTTCCGACTCGACCGCGTCCGTCGGCTCCGGTGGCACGGCTTTGGCGGCCTCGCTGCTCGCCATGACGTCCGCACGCGCCGGGTGCCAGCCCGAGTCTCCTACCCCGTTCCCGTCCGGCCTCCGCCGCCAGCCGCCACGCGGCGCCACCGTCGCCCGCGCTGCCGGCGCCGACCACCAAATGTGTGGAATAAAAACCGGGAACTGTGTGTGCCGTCAGGAATATCAATGGCAGGCCCCGAGGAGAAGGGCGTCGTTACGGGCTTACTGTAAGCGGTCGTAGAGGCTTTGAGATGCTTTGCCATGCAACGCCTCTTGGCGTTGCAAAATACGCGCCCCGATGTTGGGGTCATTTTGACCAACCTTAAGGTTCTTTTTCCAAGATAGCTTCCGAACGGCGCGGCGTAGACGACAAACTCTGCATAGGAGAAGAGAATTGGATTGCTGATCTAATGGTACAAAGAAAAATGTTTCTAGGTCACTGGCGTTTAGCGGTGAAAGTTAGGCCATGGTTCCCAGCAAAGGACATTCTTAGGTCAGTTTTCAAACTAATGCGACAAGATTTTAAAACGCAGTCATACAACTCTTAGGTGGTTTCTTAGACAATGGAACAATTGAAATACTGACTGCAGGCCATTACATTGACCTTGGGCTATTTATGAAGGCGAAATCGCGGTGAAAACACGACAGCGTTTTACTGAGAAAGTTGTTCTATTGGATAGTTTTTGACGCTCATTTCGGATTCCTTGATCACAAGGACGTTAGCAAATTTCTTGTATTGACTTAAGGAAGAATGGGGAGGCCACCGGTCTAGAATGACCTTGATCGGCTTTTTGGTTTCAGGGATTTGTTGCACAGATGTGGTTCTTGACGCTGATTCTTAGTTCAGATGCCAAAATGATCTCAGAATATTTTTTCCCATTTTGATCTTCTAAAGATCATATAAGGTCACTGACTTGAAATAACCCGGAATGACCTTTTACTTGGAAGAGGCATCTAAGTTACGGCTAGGTGTATGAAAAGGTCTGAAGACGTTTCCATCACCGATTTTGTGTTCAGCAACTACAAAGCAATTTCACCTGTATTTGACACATGCGCATCAAATTCATTTATTCGCCTGTACGACCGCTGAAGCACTCACAAACTCAACTTGTCTGATACTGCGTTCTATGCAGCTCATCGTCCGGCGAGCGGCCGAAGTCGTTTCGAAACAAAGGTGCCGTCGCTCAGCTTTTTGTTTGTATAGGTACGCACCACAGTTCATGAGGTAGCTGGATCTAAAGGGGGAAATAGTGCAAGGACGCTTTCCAGCCGGACGTGCGTGTTTCCTCCCAGCAACGGATAACGCGCAGGCTCAGCTGACCACAACCTGTAGCATCGTGGTTCAGATGAGTTCAGAGACATGTTCTCCAGTTAATATTTATACCGTTCTTGATAGCGTAACTGAACAAGTATTTAGAAAGACCGGCAGTGTTCAGCCAGCGCTCCGTGTGCCTCCTCCCTCGGTGCCGATCAGTTACGCACTGGCACCCTCCCCCAGGCCGCACGTGACGGCTCTGGACGCCATCCGGCCGGCCAGGTCGTACTGCAGTCGCAGAGCGCGCGGGACGATTCGTTTAGGTCGGCTTCGCGCTGCGGCGCCCTCTGGGCCGTCCGCGGCAACCGCGGTCACTTTTACACAGTGTGCTAGGACAGGCGCGAGCGTCTGCGCTGGTATCCTTCGCCATGGACCGACAGCACCTCGGACAGTGTCAGACCAAGATATGAGGAGGACTTTGGACCAAACGGGATCTGAGGAGTCAGGCGAGGACAGCGTCAGCGAGGAAGAAGACGCAACGTTCCGGATCAGTTCGGACGCCAGTGACACAACCGACGACGACGAGGCAGTTGCCGCCGGTGCCGCGGCCAGGGGACAACGGAGTGGCTTCTCAGCCCGCAGAAGGAACAATACGGAGGCAAATCAGCTCATCACGGCAGTAATTGGAAGACCGTTTCCACGTCCCCGTGGCGTCGCGCGCAGAGACAAGCTACCGCGTGTGAGACAACCGGAGCGGAGTCGGTGAAGAGTGGAGCACGCAGCCCCCGTCGGCACAGGTATGCAGGACTTCGTACATCACCAGGGAGTGCTCTGTGCTGTAAGGGGCCGCGACGGAGACTCTGACGGAAGCCGACTGTTTTGGACTGTTATTTTACGCGGCAGGTACTAGTTCACATACTCGTGCATACCAGCCAGAAATACGACGAGGTACGGTCTCAGTTCCTGGAAGGATTTTCGGAATACAAATCCTACGTTGGTTCCCAAAACAAGGACATGGTTCTGGAGAGTCTCTCAGTTCTAATGGGCCTGAAGATCTGGTTATCCCAATAAATGCCTGCACTGTAGCGCTAAATTCAGCAGTCCAAATTCCGTGTGAAATCTCATTCTTCGGAATATGTTCGAACCTCGAGCAGGCATAAAGTGTCTAAGCTCACATAAAAATGTGCTGACAAAAAATCCTGGAAACAAGAATAAGCCCAAGGCTGAGGAGTCGAAATCTGGAGTTCTTGTATACTCATATGGCATGATTTGGCTTGTTTCGTTGCGCACATGGCTGCACCCATGCGGATCTAAACATGTGCTATGCATGATCTAAACCCAGGCCGGCCAGCAAATTATTCCCCTGCCTAGTGGCCGAGTTTGGACTGTCAAGCTCGAGAGGTAGGCCGTTCTTCAGCAGTGATATTGGTCGGCCAGGGAGGTACGGGGTGCGTTCAGTGATTATGCCGGAGATAAGCACGAGGTAATCAGTTATATATTGTGACGATCCGTATAAGCAACTGTTGCCGGGCGCCCGGCGTTTTTCGAACGTCCGTGTTTTGTCATCCACGTTGCAAAGGAGACGGATAAATCGAGCTATGCACAGCGGCAAGACCTAACAGACAGTCTGGTCGCGTTCAAAATTCTAAGCATGTCTGAATTTGCTTCGAATGTACCTCGACGACGTTTTTACAGCTGAACTGGATCTGTTTAGATCGTGCCGATTTCGGCACAGCCCCGTCGCGACGCGATCGTTTGCAGACGTCACGCCCCGTCACGGGACGTCGGCATCTCGGAGTGCGGGCACGACCGGCCGCGGTGGCCGCCTGTCGCCATGTGAACAGGCTGCCGCGCGCGTCACGAGCTGGCGGCGCCAGTGGGGTAGGGCCTGGTGGCGAACTGCGGCCTCACCACGGCGACGCAGCGGACGCTCGACCACGGCCCGGCGGCTGCCTGCCGCAGTGTGGGACCAGTGGACGTGGCCCAGTCCCACAGCCGCGGCAGGTGAACGAACTCCGGCCGGCGCTGGCTGCCGTAGGTCCGACGGTGGCTTCCGAACCGTCTCCGGTTACACGGTGCGGCCGACCAGCGCGCGCTGCCGTGTTAACCGGCCGGTCATATCATGCGGCACCGCGTGACACTGTGCGGCTTCATGTGGCGTCGCTGTTCGCTCGTTGTGGCTGAATTCTTGAAGTGATGCTCCACGCCGGTTCTGACAGGAACCGGTCGACTTCGGGTCCAATGTTCGTCAAACTGCTTGTAGCTTTTTGTTTGTTCTTTTCGCACGGGACATAAAAATCGCGTGCGACTGAGATCGCTACTTTTTGTTTGTCCCTTCATGCCAACGAATAGATAACTGGAAGCAAACCGGTTACTATCAAATAAGAAGAAAAAGACATCGCAACGTATTCGTGGTGTCAGGCGGTACGGGTCCAGCACTGAGGGCTGTATTTCATCACACCGCTGGCCCTCTCCTCATAAATGAAACGCTGGAATGAATGGCTAATGGTCACGGTTGAAAAGTGATCGGGTAAACCAGAATTAAAGGCTCAGGAGTATCGTCGACTCGTGACGAACAGTCAGAATTATTATTGACAAACATTTTGCGTAAATGTGTTTGCGTAGCTTGAGGTGTGTGAAATCAATGTATTAAGTGTCGAATCCTCGTGTTCCCTTTTATAAAGAAAGGGCAGAACTACGATTCAAGTTACTGCGTCATTGTACTGCAGAGTTTCCCTCTTTAACAAACTTAGTTGTCATTACCCGCCTAGAAGCTTGTAGCATACAAGTAACGCTTCTACACAAATGGGGGTCGTATTTCAGACCACCCGTGCAAACGCAAACGAATCGTGCAAATGTGATCATTTAGCTTCACATGCGGAACTCAGGGAGTAAAAGCAGTAGAGCTGAGAATTCGAATTCGGATGATTCGAATATCGTGCCGAATATTCGGATTCGGCAAATGTTTGGATGTTGATTTTAAGATTCCAGTATTTGACGAACATTCGGTTGGTCGTTTTTGCGTCCGAATATTCGTCGCACCTTTGTCAACCGAAAATTCGAATACTCTATTGCATTTGGTCCCAGCGTCTGCAGATACTTTTCACCGACATTGCACAGGAAACGAAATGGGGCACTAACTAGCGTTTTGTAGCTTGATCGTTACCTAAACACCGATCGTTGCCATGAGCGGAAACTCTCCAAAATTATTGCCATTCCGAAGCCTGTGTTTTCCATGCCGCACCCTGAGGGCTCTGATAGGCTCTGATGGCATGCGTCCAATCACGCACAGGCTCTGATTCCTACGGTTGATTACAAAATTCTGAATTACAAAAATCAAAATTACAGAATACATCAATGACGATTTTTGGTGGCGAAACTTCAACATGCCGACGTGAGCGACACGGTAACGTCATAGCCAGCGTGCTGCTCTGAAGACGAGCAAATCAGTTGCAAATAGTTTGTCACCTTCATAATCAGCAACACCGCAGGCTGAGCGCAATCTATTCTTCCTAAATATCTGTAGATGCGGTAGCCTGGAGCAAAGGGGGAGAATTCTACCTACTGTTTCCCCATATTCGACTGATTTGATTTGATTTGTTATTGTCCTCCCATTCATTTTGAAATCCGAAGCATCGTAAAGAGTTCATGGTTTGCACTCGGATTACTCAACAGCGCAAACCAGAGCACCCTCTGCCGCCGACGTCAAGCTTTCGGCCGCCGTCCGCCCGGTGCGCGGCGCCGGTCGAAACTTTGATGCCCTGTAACTTGTTCATGCACTTACGGGTCAGTCCGACTTTGATATGTTGTTCTGGACGTGCCTTTTGTGATAAAATGACACCAATTTCAGAGCATTGGAATATTCGATCTGAATATTCGAATGTATTCAACCGAATATTCGAATTCAAAACTCCACCCGAATTGCCAGCTCTTAAAAACAGCCCCTGCAGCTTCGTGGACGATGGTCGGCGCCGCGGTCGGGACAGTTTCGGCCGGCAGGCATATGGCTCGAACAGCTGCAGTCGCGGCGCCCGGACGCGACGCCAACGCCCGCCCGCCGAGCTGAGCTGCCGCCTGACAGCATCACGGCCAATGCGGGTGCCGACCGCCTGTATATCTGCAGCTGCGACCGGGTTGGCCTTCACAGATGTGGCTGGGCAAGACACTCTGAGCCGTCAAAGTCATCCGGTGTTGCAGGCTCCCTGCATCGCGCCGAGTGTTTGCGGCTCTTGGAGATCAACTAACGATTGGCACGCGTAGTTCAGAGGAATTCAGATTTGAGCGGTTGCAACCGGTATCACAAGTCGTGCAGCTGGGAAACTGATGCACCAACGTCTGCGATAAACAAGGACGGCGGTTACAGCGACAACTGAATCAACAACACAGTGCACAGTTTACACGACATCGCGCCTCCAGCAAACAGCCAGACGCTGCGAACACCACACCGGGATCGTCGGGTCCACGATAGCCCATTCCTGGCCGGTCTGGCTGGACGTGCGATGCAAGGCCGTACGGCTCACGTATGCCGCCTGTGACTGCCCGCTGCACCGGTCTCGGCGGGTTCACTGTCAGTTCTAAACGACATTCGCTCCGCATTAAGCCAAGGGAGCTGTCCTTGGGAGAGGCTCAGACGGATTAAACAAAGACAGATTTGACTGATGTGTGAATGATATCTCTTGAAATCAAAAATCAAACAATAAAAGCAACTCTCATCATTCATTTTGATCACTCTGCGTTCGAAATGGAATCCACCAGTCACAAGACCGATGAATGGTTAGCCGCTCAATGCGTATTTGAAACTGGTCTTTTGGGATCTACAGTTAGGTCATTAAGACAACAAATGGTCACTTTCTACGAGAACAAACAATGCTACCACCCAAAATGGATATGGTGCAGAAACCTATCCCTGAATCCCTAAAACACACTGACCGTATGGTTACCGTGTTTGTACGTGAACGCCCTCGGAAGCTTATCTGAGCTTTGTTCGTGGTTGTCGTATCAGTGCAAATACTTTCTGTGCAGTGAGATGAAGAAACAAGGGTAAACGAAGGGCGTAACTACGGTCAGCTGACCCTAGGTTGGATCCCCAGTAAGACACTCACACTCATCATGCCGGTCACATCAAGGTGAAACGCCGCTACGGTCCGAGCAATTCGTGGGTAACCGTCCTGACGGATAGCCCCCGGCAGCTAGGAAGACACTGGTATCTGAGACGTTGAAGCCTTACATTGGTAGCTAAGCGCAATAAGGTTCCGTGGACCAGAATTCGGACCAAAACCGGATCACCTAAATGAACATGCCAACTGGTCGTCCATCTGGACATTCACGCGTTCAAAATAGACGCCCAGTGACACTCACCCAGCCTCAAAGCCAGACACCAGCATGGTGTCTTAATGCCAGAAGACTAAACGCTGAATAACATTGGACGCAACGATGCCGGTTGATACTGGGGCCACAGCCCTGCTGCTGCCCTTTCTTTTAAGCCGGTGACAACGTTTTCCTTGCTGAAATATTGTTGGATAAGCCTATGCAATATGCAGACCTCTACATGCGACTGGCAGCGAAGCTGTAAGTCTGTAATGATGAAACAGATGCTTGCTTTTGGCGTTAAACGTTAAGTCAGGTTTGGATAGGGTGCCCGTTCCTTCCACTTACTGAGAAAGACATTGTAGTCACCGCCGACAGAAGTGTCATTCAGTTCTTAGAAATCCATGGATCTTTGATGCGTTTTGCGCCAGCTGGTGATGACTACATGATATTAGTGTCGCTACTCCGTATGGCTGCCGGAGACCCACTAGGTCATAGCCGTCGACCTCCCGCTTATCAAGCTCCAGACTGGAGTCCCTGCAGAGGGCTCTCCCTCACCTTGTCGGCGTCGGCGGCGTTGAGTCGCCTGCCTCAAGCAGTCACTGTGGCCATGTGCTGTCTGTTTTTAAGCCATTCCTTTGACTGTGTGACTTCGTACTGTGGACGTGAGTTTAGTTTAAGACGTGTTAACCTTTGTTGCGTTTTGCCTTTAGGCCTTTCAGGAATTTCCTTTATTTTTGCTGTTTGTAAACACGTGACTCGGTTTCACCCGAAGTGTTTTGAATCCTTCGATCGAAACAGTTTATCGTTATGGATGAAATTTAAATATGCATCGCGATATGACCATCAGGTCATAAAAAGGGCACACTGTTAAGCAATGAGTCCGAAATTTCAGTTCGGGTCCATTCAGTTCGGTCCCACTACCTCGCATACATGTCCTCTTCGGGCTCAGATGTCACGCTCATCCCAACATATTTAGGTATTTACGTCAGAACTACGACACTTCTTTACTTCGGAGTAAATTATGGAATAAAACTGAATGAAGAAAGTTGCCTAGGCGACGCTCAATAAATTTGGCATCTGGCGAAGGTCCTTTCAAATCAGCCATGCAACGGGGACCAAACTAGAGCTGAGAATTGGGACAGGTTTTGGGATTCGGATGGGTACATTGGAATATTCGGATCGAATAGAATAGTTTTTGGACTTTGTGCTGTTCCCTCCCAAAACAACATGTAACAATCAGACTGATCCGCAGTTGCATGAATAAGTTACAGAACCTTAAAGCTGCGGCCAGCGCCGAGCACCGAGCGCACAGCTTCCAGGCGCTGCCGAGACAGGGGAGGGACATGACGCCAGCGGCAGATGGCGCTCTGATTAATGATGGGCAGAAGCCAAACCACCAATAGGCAATGCCTCCATTAGCATTTCGCTTGACTATTTATAATCTGGCCCATGTTCTTCCTCGAAATCTGCAACAAGATGCAAAAGAGTATTCGAATGCATGGTTAGCATCCGAATATTCGGCTACTACTCGGATGAAAAAGAGCACATCCGAATATTCACCGAATATTCGAGTCTTGAAATCAAGATTCGAACACTTCCGAATCCGGCTCTTTGGCCAAGTATTCGAATCATCCGAATCCGAACCCTCAGTTCAAGACCAAACAAGACGCGATATTGTAGTGGCGTAGCCGGGGGGGGGGGGGGCAAAGGGTCCATGGCCCCTCCCTGGAGGCCAAGCGGGCGCCCTGGTGGCCGAACGTGCTCTCATGGAGCCGAAGGACCTAGGGAATCCCAAAGCACTGTGGCCGAAGGCCCCAGTGCTTTGGATAGTGTGAGGCAGCCGCATTGCGCCTTACAAAACAGATAATTAAAGCAATGTGAGAATATTTTAAGTATTAAAAAGGCTTACCAAACTAAAAACAAACGCACTCGGAATATAGAACAGGGCTTTGCGTGCTACGAAGAAAGGCCTGTGGTCTGAATAAGCGTTTAGGGGCCCCTGCTAGTTTGTGAGGGGAAAGGGGGCCACTGTTTGTCTACAGAGATCCCCTGCCGGCCCATATAGGGCCCCTATCAGCTTCTGGAGGGACCTCTTTTCGGTCTGTAAGAAGGCCCCGGCTGGTCAGTGGAGAGACTCCTCGCCGGCTAGTAAAGAGGCCCCGCTGGAGTGTAAACGGTCCCCTGCTTGCCTGTAGAGATGCCCCTGCCGGCCCATAACGGGCACCCCTCAGGTCGGCAAGGGTGTCTTTACAGGCAAGCGGGGCCTCTTGTACATTCCAGTGGGCCCCTTTGGCAGGTGACAGTGATTTTAACTACATGGGCCCCCATTGCTCACGAAGGCCCCCTGATCCGGTTTGTCCTCCCCTTCGGACGAAATCCTGGCTATGCCCCTCGCGACAATGGAAATTTTTGGACGAGGACAAGACGGTGAATATCAGAGGCTAACAAGGTAGTGCAAGACAGTCTATACTGTCAGTGGCATGACGACAGCTAGGCACCCTTCAAGAACTGACTTTGTTAAATTAGCCTACGACCTCATGCGTTCAAAGTGCATTCGAAAGAAAATACCTTTTCACTGGCCCACTCTCGCCTATAAGTCAGGAAATCAGTTCTGGAATGTGGTCTTCTGCCGTTCCTGGCCAGCTGAGTTCCCGTGCTGCCGCCTGGTGGCGGAGCCGTCCCTGGGAGCGAGGTTGAGTTGCGGCTAAGAATCAGTGCTGCCGTCTGGTGGCAGGGCGCAGTTCACTCGGACGACGGGCGCTGCCAGCGCGGAGTCTACCGGTCTCGAGAACTTGGAGCACGAGGGTCGTTTCCAGCAAGCTTTTTGTCGCAGAACTTGACCGTCGTTTGTGATATGAACTGGAATGAAACTGAACGCCTTCACTGAATTTCATGCCTCAGAAGCCAGCACGTTGCCAATGCTTGTGGTGTACCGTTCGTGCAGCATGAATCACATCCAGTATAATTTCAAAACGCACATAGCAGACAATATCCATTACGCAAGTTCTTTCAGATGCATGTTTCCGCAACACTGGTGTCACCAGGGACAAATTTAAAGGGTCTTTGGAGAACGTCCTTCCTTTGAAGTACCAGGAGTGCCCGATTGCCAACACATTCTAAAATGTAATTGCGGTTTTACAAAAAGAAATGAAAGGGAACAAATGGAAATGAATATAACTAAGGAGGCAAACCAAAGGGTCAATACAACGAAAGTAAAATTGGATTTGTAGCATGTGCAGGTCCTCCGTACCCATGTCATGCCAAAAGACTAGCAAAGTGAGACACGAGAGGACAGTCTAACGCGCGGGGCCATCGACTTCTGAACTGTCCGTATTGTCACTTGGCAGGGCCTAAGAACGAAAGGAAAGGCCCGAAACCACTGGCTTTTGAATCGTACGTGGCCCTGCCGTGCGGGCCCCACACACGTGTGGCCCGATCCTTGGAGGGATCAATATGCCACTTGAATAAGGCCCGAAATCGGTAACATCGTCCATTAGGGATCTCGACCGTCATCATGGCAGGAATTTCCGACACCACATCGAAGCGTTGCAGCTGAAGGCGTCACAGCGTTCGTGGCCCAATGATGAGTGCCCCAAGGCCGTCATCGTTGGGGATGAGAAAACGAGGGATCCCGACGAATGGGTTTGGCCAGCGGGCAGTAGAGCTCTACGCAGTACAGACGTCCGCGCCAGCAGCCGTTTAAGAATCGAAACGTGGGAAGGCCCGGAGCCTGGTAACTCGTGATACAGATACAGATACAGATAAGGGACTCTGCGTAAAAAAAAAAACAGAATGTTGACAGAAGTTCGACAACGAAGGTTGTCGCTGCGTCAGGACCCATAAGGTACGGGGATCCATTGCTCCGGGAACAGGGCCCAACGTGAACTGAGCTGAGACCCGAGGGATCAGCCCAGTTCGTGTGTCGAGAATCACGCATATGAGGATGGGCCCACCGTCGTGTGCCACGATGGTGGACCCCAGCCCAATCTGCGTGATTTCCGACACACAAACTGGGGCTGATCCCTCGGGTCTCAGGCCAGTTACTACCTGCTGACGCCCAGTCTGGTACTCCAACCCAGGACGTATCATACAGCACGGTTTATTTTTGTCCAGCTTTTTATCCGCGTGGCCATGGTCACTGGATTTTATGTTCTGTGCTGTATATTGCGTGACCCTTAGTGTTGTGCAACTTGCGTTCATGCTAAGAAGTTTCCTTGACGATGTCCGTGCAGACTGACTTACATGATTTACATGGACAGCAGAAATACGCATTTTAGGCGAAAACGGAGTATTACCGGATGTAATGGTCCAAGTAAACGCCATTTTATCATCCGTTAGCTTCAAATTTAGCCCCCCTTTCCTCGAGAGGGATCCCAAATTCCATCCATGGTTTAAATCTTCTGAGGGTAAGGAATGGACAAGTCCAATCAAATCAGTAAATCTGAGACGTTTCTGCTTACAAAAATGTTCTAACTGCGGCTGCTCTAAGCAGAACTTTTAAAGTCACGGAAATAAATACAGTGCCGAGTAAAGTGTGCAGATGGAAGCGAGGTCACGGATTTCTTGGAGTGCTGTATATCGTTGATATCGTTGCTGTATATCGTTGCTGTGTATCAATTACTGCGGTCGAAACGGATTTTATTCGAAAACGCCAAGATACCCAACAATGTCCTCAATAGCATACGCTGGTGTGGGGGCACTGTGACCATATCACTAACATGCAGATGATATGTTTGAATTTACATTTATCGCAGTTGCAGCGATTACAGTACATGGACACGCGCGCGCTGAATGATAAAATCCTCGTGTAATATATAGTATATATTGTTGTTGTTGCAAACCGCGAGGTATTATGCAATATAACCCGCGCACGACAGTCGGTCAGTTACGATCATGCCCAACTAAGGGGGGGGGGCAGTTGGCCGCCCCCCTCTAACTCACGAACGGTTGGTCGCACGATAGAAAGCACACACCAAGCAGCAAGCAAGCAGCACACCGCTGGAAAGCTTGTGACGAATAGAACTCGTAACTGGTCTCATTTTTAGTTTTAGATAATATGTGAGCATTTTACGTCCTATGTATGTTTTCTCATAGCCGACTGCATGAGACCGAGAAACGGCCCGAATCTCAAGGGTTGTGGCTAACAACGCATAGGTAAAGGCACCAGCGCACAAGTAAAGGTCCGCAAATGCTGATGCACATCTAATTTCTCGGATTTGTTCAATATGTACGCCGAAACGTTGAGTTAAAGACACAACAATTTTCGCGCCGGTTGTCGGCGTGCGCCGCAGCCGTAGGCAGTAAGAAATTAGCGGGAACTAAATTTAGCGTGCCTTTATTTTTGCGTCATAAGCCTATCCATGTAAATTTTATTGATCTTAATGGTTCTTGTGATTATTTTTCATGCTTAAATTTTGGAAAAGTTCATATGTTACCAGTCTACGAAATTGGCGGAGCTTTATTAGCAAGAGCCTGCTTATTTCCAAAATATACAGTTTTCTACGACTTTTTGAGGTTTCTGGTATTATATACGTGTCTGCAAGTCAGTTCTGCCAATATTTACCCATTCTGAGTAATTCATCGCCGATTTTGACGGTGGGACATTTTGGCTCACTACAGTAATTCGTGACCTGACCTCAGGTCAATAGCTGCAAGTTATTGATACTTTGCCCAATGACGGTAACTAGATGTTTGCTTCATTTCACACTAAAACGTTATGAAAAATCCCATCAATCTTCGAAAAAACGATGACGTGTCTTAAAAATGGGTCTGACCTTAGGTCAATGACCCGGAAAATTCCGAAAAATCTGGGATGGTAGGTTTGTTTTATCTATGAAGATCACTAATCCCTGACAATATTATTGTGATATCTTGTTTTTCGAAAACGTTATAGCGCGCTAAACTTTTTTGGGCATAGGTCTGTTTGACCTGACCTAGGTCAAACACCTGACCTGACCTGAGGTAAAAACTTTGACATAAGGTGTAAAAATAATAAGCAAAAGGTACACAAAGTTTCGTGGCTCTGTGTTTCTTCGTTCTCTCTCAATCCCAGAAAAGCCTCAGGGGTGGGAGGCGGTCAACTGCCAGGATAATGAAAGGATTCCTTGGGTATCGAGCTGATGTGGGAGACAAAGGAACGCGATGAAAATGATGGGACCAAGATAGAGGCAGAGATAATGTTGAAGGCAATTCATTTTATACGTCTTTAGAACCCAGTATAGAACCAAGTTCAACATGAGGAAAATGCAGCAAGCGGTGCATAATCTGCGGCAATGATGCAGTTATTTTACCAGTGTGAGAACAATCGTTATTGGCCCTGGAAGTGGTGGGCTCCCGGGGGCGGAATCTTTCCAGCGAGTTGGTTTCTACCACAGCAGACGCCTTGCCCGTTTTCAAATGTCAGCATGACATACCGTCAGCATTTCGCTGTCTCCAGAACTCAGCGGTCCGCAGCAACGTTTCCCCAGTGAGCGATTACAGGCAGAGCATCGAAAAAACGGCAGCGTCCCGGCTGACCAATAACTCGAACAGTTCGTCGACGGGAAACTGGGCTCAGTACTGTTCATGGCACGTCGTCTCGGTGGACCTATCAGCGCATGCGAGCGTTTTGGTCTGTTTACACCCAGGTTGCCGCTGACGCCTTCCACCGACAGCTGACGGATCACGTGGCCCATGCTACAGGCACCCTGGGGTAAACTCTGACCCAAAACTATACCCCGTGTCCGTTGTCCTGAACACGCCATATTGACGTGCGACAAAATGGTTTCGTAGGAGTGACTGTCCAGAAACTAGTAACTTGAGCGTGAATGCTGTGTATTGTTATTCCACTTGCAATGAAATACATCGAAAACTAAGCTGGCGTAGAAAGCCTACAAAATTAGTGTCATTCGAGCATATTTCCCAAATAGAAAAGCAAAGCTTACGTGAGTAATGTACACATGCGGCCAATCTCAGATGTCTTGGCAACAAAGACAACATGGGGGAGCAATACCATCATGCGCTTAGCAGCTCGAATAGCGGCAATGGCCAACCTGGAGATCAGCACTTACATGTTCATAAAAAAATGCATCAAGGCAACAGAAACCCTGCTATATGTTGGGGAGTCATATTCATACACTTTATTTTCCCGATGAAACGGGTTTTTATTTTGTCGACGTAAAATAAAAGGGCTTAGGAAGTACAGACGGGTAAAAAAGAAAAAAATGGTATAGTTCTTATCACTTGTGGTCATGTAACGCGCGTATGTCTAGAAAACAAGCAGCACATAAAAAAGAAATAAACAAAATCAGGTCAATGCGGGTCAAATGGGATTAGGTCATCCTTGGAAAGAAAGTTCTTGCCATATATCAGTGCTTCCAAAGCACACATGGCTACAGATAGGCATTCGAAGACTGCAGAGTGATGAACTTCTTTTGGTTGTGGGTCTGAATATGCGGTACAAAAGATGACCTGACTCCAAACCGCAGGCCAAGAGATAAAATCACGCGTAAAAATTGCATAAAAAGAGTCAAGGTATATCTTCAAACTCGAAAATCGCCGAACTAGTCCCAGGCATGGAATAACGATGATCAAAAGGCCGAACGTTTAGCTGAACAAGGCCAATGACCTTGACATTTCCGGAGAAAACGTCATAACATGACTGTTACATTTATCATGTTCTGCCACTGTGGTAAGTTCCATGTTAACCCACTAACAACCAGACATAAAAGAAACAAAATTCGAATGGCAAATGACTTTTATGGTCGCCTCCAAAGTTTCATACTGTTTAAATCCAACACTTCTTTGAACCGCATGCTGACAGCGTCTCCAGTTTCACTGAATCTCGCAGAGGCCACACACAGGATGATTTCTGGTCGTCCTATCTACAGGACACCGGACGTTAATGGGTTAATCGATACATCCGAACAAAGGATATGACACTTTACCTTGTTATGAGCATAGTCCTATTTGAGTCGACCGCGGTTAGCGATATAGCGTATCTCTGAGGTCTGAAATGAACACGAAGTGTAGAAAGGACTTGTAACTTGTTTATATAAAAGGACTCGTAGAAAAGAAGCATGAAAAAGAACTACACGTTTCATGCCTATGTGCCTCGTCATGCTTTGGCTATTAAAAAAAAACCGAGGAGGTTCTCATGAATCCCCGCCGGGTGAGGATTAAATGCGCACACATGGTTTTGCAACGTATCTGCGCCGGCTCCCAGGGCCTCCTATGTCGTCACCGTCCTTCCAATGTCACAGTGAGGCGCCCTACCGCTGGACTGCCGCGCAAGGGTCTCTGCACAGTTAAAAACCTATCACCATGAAACGTGGAAGGTGAATTTAACCATCAGGTGATCACGTCAAAAAAAAAAAATTAGCGGATTTCTGTTCTCTGCTCCATGGTCTTCAAAGTGCATTTCGCCACCTAGATTTTTCTACAGACTGTAGCCATGGCCATGAACAACATAACACAATCATATATGCCAAGGAATATCAACTGCACTATGATTTAGTATAAACCAACTGCCGTTTGCGAATACGTAGACCGTCGCCACAAAATAGGTCGCAACTCGCACCGATGAATCATTCGATGATAAACGTTCAGATATCGGTAGGCGAACGACGTGCCGCTGCTGTACTGGTGCGGTACGAGATATTTGCCGCTGGCTTACATTCACAAGGATGTAAGCCATGCGTGTTCCGTCTGCATGCCTTGATAGCCGCGTCCAAATAAACAGGCCGCGTGCCGATGATAAGAGAAGACGCATTTAGACCTTTTTCCAACTCCGGCGGTCTTTGTCGACAGCGGGCAGACCTGCACACTTTGATCAGTCTTATCGACCCCTGGGCTCTCGTAAGGAGCAGACAATGACGTCGTGTCAAGTGTATACGGCGTTCACTTCTCGAGCAGTGAATGCAAGCTTACATCAACCCAGGGTGTGGCAAAAAGTCATTAATGCATACTGAAGACGCACACATTACAACCTCAATCCTCGAAGTAGGAGCATGCGTCCCGTGCCCCGCTGGCGGCGCCCATGGTGGGACAACAAACGGAACAAGACGTGATCACGAACGGGACCGGCTAGGTGCCAGGTGGGGTGCGTCTGTGCCCGACCACTGCCGCTGAAGTGGTGAGCGCGTGAGCGGCCGGCGGTACTCACCACGCGCCTCCTGACGCGGCCGACGATGCGTCCGCGGTTGGACCGCTCCCGGCGCGGCTCGCGCTCCCTGTCGCCGTTCATGCTGTGCCGGCCGTCCCCTGCCGACCTCAGCGCTGCGTCGCTCCTCGGCCGGTCGGCGAACACTGGTCGGAGCCGGCGGGACCACTTGAACGTTCCGCGCCAATCTGCCCAGATAGGGTCTGCCCGCGCGCGTCCGCCCGCTCCAGCTGTGCAGGCCGTCTGGACCAACGCGCCGCGCCGGCACCGGCCGCAGGGGGTCAGAGGGGAGCGACACCGGAGACGGCTGGCCCAGAGCGGCCGAGCACTCCTGCGGTCCCCAGCGGGCCGGGAGGCTGCCTCGTCTGGCGGCGCTCGTGCCTGATGGGCTCAGACGTCTGTTTATAAACGTGTCGGCCAGCCCAGCCGGCCGAGCGACAGCGTCCGGCAGATTCCAGTATTCGCAGGACGCCAGACAGTTTGCGGATGCAGCTCGGGTGTCGTGGCCGCTGAACGGACCGTTGTGAAACCAAGATTAGTTGCGAAATAATTATGAAACGGTTGTGGACCTTCGGTAAAAAGAAGACCCATGAGCATTTAACGACTCGGTGTATCAGTAGCGACCCTGATGCATGGGCACTGCGCAAAAACTCAAACGCCGCTAAAAACTGCAAAAAAGACGTTAACAAGTGATGCATACGCAACATAAGCTGCCGTGATTGTGCGCCAAACTCTACACTCAGATACCCGAAGCTATCTTTCTTGTATCTATTGGAGGCTTTTTTACGTTTACGCCGCAACAGACCCCAACCTGGTCGAGTTCTACAATGGATGCCGCCCGCTCTGCCAGAGGGTTTCCACGTTAGAGGAATTCAGGGACCAATGCTCTATGTCTTTGCCCGGCACCACTGGGGTATTTTGTCGCCTTTCAGGTACCGAGTGGCCATCCCCGCCCCCTCCTATCTCGAGGACAAACAGTCTCGTTACAGTCCTAAATCTGACGATGATTTGTCAATCATTTCAGAAGCGGATTAACAGGGCCGGAATGGCCCTGTTAAATGGCCGGAATTGGATATATGCAGAGATTATCAAAATCCTTTTCAAAATAATTGCAATCTAATTCCAAATCCCACAAAATCGAAAGATTACGATCCATTCCGCTTTCCATTTTATAGTCATTTCTTCGAATATTCAATGTTTGCTGAAACCGTCACAGCGATACGCATCACGGTGCTTGTTGTTTGTGATGGCGGGTGAGTGTCAACCATCGTGCCACAAACTTTGACCCTTTATGAATTTGCACTTGGTGAGGAAGTATTAAGCCTCGGACGGGCAGGGGGTCGGTCAAACCCGCTTTTGTATTTTACATTATTTTACAGTTTTTTTCGTGATGTATGTGTCACACATATCAGCAATGACAAAATGTAAAATTATTTTGCAATTGTATTTCAGGAACAACTTCTACGTGGCAGACCGTATCCCTCTCAAGTTTTCAGTATTCTCTGGGGCATCAGTTTTGCAACTTTTCATAAAAAAATCAATTCGACGTCACGTCAGGTGACGGAGTTATGACGTCATAAAAAGGAAAACCTCCGGCCATTTTGTGATGTATTCATGTATTCTCGCACCTTTAAACCGCAAATGGCACTCGATAAGAAAACTGGAATCTGACGAGGTGTACACGGACCGCGGCTCCACTTTCCACCAGGTTTATGACCCTTTCTAGGTCAACCCAGTTCAGTGCCTGTGGATGACTTCGGATGACGTTTTTGACCTAAGGTGGTGTCTGGAGTATTTCGAGGCGCTGATTTGAAATTAAGCATTCATTTTGCACCATTTCCACGCATTCATGTTTATTTCATCGCCGACAGATGGCTCTAGATTCCATGCCGTTGCAGCCGGACACGGGGTTTGATCTGACGTGACCTGTGTCATTGATCGGATGTAACGGTGAACGATACCATTTAGTTTGCAATGCTTCAAGGAACCCTCTGGTTCTGTTCTGGTCTGTCTAACAGCTCAACTCTTTACTCTATGGCTGGCGAAACGAAAAGTTCTGCGATTTTCGCATATTTTGGGCTATTAACCTGACTTGAGAGGTCGTCGGTTGACATGAAACTTTAAAACCAGTTGGCGTCAGCATGGCGGGCAACACGCTCCTTTTTGTTTCGCGGATCTAGTTCAGTTAGGAACCAAACGGCAGAAAGGGGGATGGGTTGAACCGACCCCGTTCACAGTGGAAGATAGGAAAACAACAAACCCGGGCAAGGCTTAAGTAACAAACACGAGAAAGGATATTCTCTCATACAGGCAGTTGCCAGGATTTTCCTTGGGGGGGGGGAAATGTCAAATTTTGTCATATGCCACAGGCATATGACGATATTTACGACAAAAGGCACAATTTTAGGCAATTTGTCTCGTATTTAATGCACAGGAAAACATATAATGTTTGTTTTGCAACATATATGTGGTCACTATTACGTATTCATGCAAAATTGCCATGTATCTAGTGTAAACTGCCTGGCTCAGGAGGTGGGCCATGGCCCCAATGCCCCCCCCCCCCTTGGCTACGTCCCTGCTCTCATACCCATTTTTCCTTATAATTAAGCAGTCTGGATTCAGGAAAAACATTATCTCCTTCCCCAAGCAATACCTTACGTAGCGGTAACTATTCCCTTCTTGCACACATGGAATCAGGAACAGGGTGGAAGGGCAAAGGAGACATGTCTCCAGGGGCGTAGGTATGAATTTTGGAGCATGTATGTGTGTGTGAGGGGGTGGGCTGGATGAACTATATACAGGATAAACAGGATAAACAAGATAAACTAGCAGAGGAACAGTTGGTTAAAATGGGAAGACCTATTTTAAATTTCGTTTTTTCCATGTAATAAAGCACGTACAAGTAATGCACCATGCCCTTCTATTCCCGGAGGGCTAGAAGGTTCCCGGCGGAGGGTGGACGATTCGGCACTCCCCTGAGGTCTCGAGAACTACACAACCGATTTCATCGCAACAAACGGCAATCGATTTACCATGACGTAAACTACATGTTTATAACAGGAAGTTTTCAAAATTTTGAAAGGAGTGTATACAGAGAGGTAGAAAGTCAAAATGGAGGATATCTGTGGACTCGTCATAACTCTGTTGTTTATGGGCCAATTTTAATGAAACTGACGTGAACTGAAAGATTGTGAATGAGGCTTGTACCACTGGTCCATACATTTGAAATTTTATGAATTTTCTTAAGCAGCCCTGACCGGGTGCCAAACACTTTTTTGCACGTTGAACATTGCTATAAAATACTTGAAATAAAGTTTACTATTATTTCCACAACAAATATTCCTTCATCGACAACGTCGGATGTCATAACTAAGAATATTCATGTGATGTTCACTACTCATTTCCTACTCGAACTATTCATCGGTGCACTGCCTCACCACTCGGCAGGCTGTTGATCCAGGCTTCATCACCGGTGTCATTGGCATAAGTAGCGAAAATTCTGCAGATGAGGATTCTGAGTACTTAGCGTCACTTGGACTCCACGCTCGTCGAAGCATGCACATTGTTACTATCGAAACACAACAATGACGTTGCCGGCATAGTTACGTCTGCAAGTGGAGCGCCTGAGTTAATCACTGAGCAAACCGTTACGATCGTTTCAATGGCTTGGCTGAAGCACATCTGCGCCCCTTCTCTTGGCTGTTCCTCTCAAAACACGTTTCCATTATCTCACACGCTTCTTCCAACACCTGTCTCGGGCAGGCGCGAAGTTATGCTGTGGAAGGTCCCAAAGGTTGAAGCCGTATGGCATACAAATTGATTCGTCAGCCGCGCGGCTGCTGGATGACGTTTCGGCAAATTCCCAAGCCCCCTTCGGCTTTTCAAATCCCAGATCAATGGGTCTCAAATCGATCCCGTATTCCGTGCAAAGCACTAGCGGGCAACGTGCTAGTCAGCCGCTCACATCAAGGGACACCTTATTGTGGGACGAGTGAGTTGCGTGAACTTTGGCCAGCTGCCATGCTCCGTTCGACCTAGCATGGGGTTATAAAGGCCGGATACACTGATGATGGACGCATTTGCCCGGATCAGTGTATCAGATGTACCATCAATAGAGAAACACAAATATTCCTGGAATCCAGACTTTGACACCAATTTGCCAGGAACGTGTAACACGGCGCTTAACACCCGTTCGTCCTTTGAACGCTCCGGTGGCAATGCACCAGCCCACTGTGGGTAGGGTCGGGGTCAGGTGTCCACATCTCCACCATTTATGAAAGGCTCAATTTTACAATGAATTTCCCCTTATCTTCAAGCATTTAGTGTACGCCAACCTACAAAATGAGTTATCGCAATAAAATCCAGTCCATCGCATAAGGAAAGTGAAAGAAAAAAAACCTAGGTCCACTTAGTCTTCAATACTGTACAACCCTACCAAACTTTACACAATGGCTGCATCACTGCCAAATTCCACTGCATACCTGCAAAAGGTAAACGTTTGTAATTGTAACTGTTTGGAATGTTGGGACATTTCCTTGACTATACACCGACATCTGTTCAAAATATCAGACTAAGTAGGCACTACCCATGTGATAAGTGCGTTAGTAGGTAGGTAGGTGTACACCTAGTTACAGCATGTTGTTCAGTCAATGCAGTTCACGGCTCTCGAGCTTTTTCACAGACTTGTTCAGCGGCGAACTGACAAGGGCCTGCCGCTTCATTTTCTGGATTACTGAAGAGAAATCAATTAACTTATAACGTCTCATGCTCTCACACACCGCGTACACTTCACTCCGCGCCAACGATACTGGACCATGAGCGATCCCATTATGGAGACACTGCATAAGTTACGCACCGTAAACGCACGTCTTGCTGATCCGACACTCTTGTACCCGCACCTCATTTCGGAATTCAACCAATTAAGCTCCATTTTGTACGGTGCTCTGGGCTATGACTGATCAGGAATGTGTCAGAGTCAGCTTCGGAAAATGGGGCAGACCTTAGCATACATCGTGACGGGATTGGCTGCAAATTACCTTCTTCTTTTGTTGTGGGCCGCGCACCCACAAATACACAAGCAAACGAAGCAAGAGCCGATCGTCTTCGACACTTTCGCTTTGTGCTGTTATATGCAAAATGTAACTTGTCCGTCAGAGGTGGGAGTCCCCCAGGCTTCAAGTTGGGGGGGGCCCCCTGCCCCCTGTTTCTACGCCACTGCATGTCCCCCCAACTTCTGACAACCCCTCCAATTTTTTGGCGATGCTTACCAGCACGACCGACTTCGAGAAAAGAGAAAAGTTTTTTTTTTGCTCTGATTCGCCGTTGACAGCGACGTCAACATATGACGTCACAGCCAGCAACGCATCTTAGAATGCGCTATATCCCAGGAATCAGTGCGAATCTCTATAGACGTATAAAAAACGTTATTTGGACAAAACAACTTCTTTTATGCTGTCTGTAAGACAATAAATTCCGAAAAAAATTCAGCTCTATTTTGTACAACTGAAATGAACAATTGCAATCTATAAACAATGGTATTTACTGACTTTCCTCAAACCTCGATATTCGCCATGTATGTGCAATTTTTCCTGGAATCATTAATAAATATATGTGAAAATTGTTCGCAACATGGTGTTAAATAGCCCTGAAACCGGCCGTGCCGAACTTTGCGGTCGTTGGCCTGCGTCTTCGGCGCCCGCTCTGCGACCAGGCTGATTACTTATCGCATCCACTAGATGGCTGCTCTGTGAACAGGTCCAAACAACAATGACGAACACAGTTACAGTACATTTCTATTGCATGCCTTTGGGAAGATATTTGATTGCGCTATATTTCGCAGATACATGCAGTTGGTCTGTACTTCGTCATCATCGGTCGTCGTTTGTACATCAGACTCAGCATGTTTTAAACGTTACTTATGATGTTGTTTATGATGTCTCGTACACCGCTACTCTGGTCGAGTCTCTCGGTCTGAATGGTTGTAAACCCCTGTTGCGATTGATGGTCCTGGCTATCGAAAACCTTTGGCGTTCCTTACCGTTTCTGTGGTGTCTGCTTGTCATTCAGATAAAGTCGATCACTGTGCACACAATAACACCACACGTGTTTTTTTACTATCTGGCGCGCAAATGAACGATTGGTTTGCGTTCAAATATAGGTAATATATGTCTACTCTTTTTGGAAATTGGAAATTAATGAAAAATATTGGGAATCGAATGGCTGGATGTGCTGGTACTTCATACAGAAAATGTTTTGCTGCATGCCGGACATGCTAACATGCCGGACATAACTCGAAACAGTATAAGACATTGTGCGCTGTCAGCGTCAGCACTTGCCAAATTCAAGTATGACATGACATTCACAAACGAATAATGCTTCAAAAATGGCGTAAGATATATTTGCCATTGGTACACATGTTTGCCAATGATGCGTGAGTGCGTGTGCGTATGGGTGCGAGTGCATATGCGTGCGTGCGTGCGTGCGTGCGTGCGTGCGTGTGTGTGTGTGTCATCCGTTTGCCTATGTGTATGTGTGCGCGCGCACATTACATGCAGTGGTTGAAATTGTTAGCTGTGTTAATATTGACAGTGGTTATGAGTTGCTCGTTAGTCCTTCAATACGCGAATATTTTTTAAGGGTCCCCACTTCTTTAGAAATGAATCCTGCTCATTAACTTATTTTGCCGAAAGATATGCTATTTCGGCTTCACGTTTCAGTTTGTGTTTGAAGTGAGGAACAGTGGTTTGAGTATCAGCACAACGTTACTCATAAATAACGAGCTTTGCTTATGAGATTGTACGGATTTTGATTCCTTCTAAGTCACTCGGGAAGAACCCAGTTTTGGCGGTTATTACAAAGTCCTTTTGATAACGTATTAGGACCTCAGCTTTGATGTCTGGCAAGTAGGCTGGTACTCGAGGGCATTTCCAATACAAATGAGCCAGGGTTTGAGACTCTTGTTGACAGAATGCAAAATTATCATCCTCTTTGGCATGAGTTATTTTGAAATATCTGTTAATTGTTAGGATGCAATTTATAAGTTTCTAGTGGACAATTCTCACGCGGGTTGAATGTGCTGCGATTATTACTTCTACAAAGCTGTTCTCTTCGAAGCCTCCAATGTCTCTTATCCATTTCTCTTCCTGACGTTCGTTTACTCGATTTATTTTACTCCGTCTAGGTACTAAGTATGTGTCATAGGTTAAGCGTGAAAATTTAAGGTGGTTCATTACAAGATTTATTCCTAATGGCGTGATGGATTTTGCGACTTTACAGTGGCTGCAAAAAAAAATCTTGACATCCGCAAAAAATGAATGAAAACAAATAAATGTGTCCCAGGATGCCTTTTATTCCTAGAAAACCTCAACCAAGTAGCAGCACTCTCAGTACCTCACTCTCAGTACTTCGTCATGTCTCCTCTTACCTTCAGCACTTTCTTCAGTTGCTCGGGTATGAAATCAACCAGCTTCAAGCAGTAGTCCCTGTCCATGTTCACCCAGAGCTTGTTCAGCTCTTCCCGCAGATCTTCAACAGATGACGGTTGAGCTTCTTGAACCTTGTCCTTCATCTGGTTCCAGGCGTTCTCAGTCGGGTTAAGGTCGCGAGAGTTGCCTGGCCATTCGAGGACGGGGATGCCGTGCTCCTCCAGCCACTTCTTCACCGCCTTCGTCCTGTGGGCCGGAGCCTAATCTCGCATGGACGTGTCGCATTCGTGGATCTCCCAGAAGCCGAGCAGGTGGTCCTGTAGCAACTCGATGTAGTTGCTCCGCTTCATCGTAACGTCCTTCGGGAGGAAGTAGAAGCTCTTCGTGCACTCTCGCTGATCGTGTCCCAGACCATGACGCTGTCGGGGTGATTTACCGTCTTCACGGTGCAGCGCGGGATATGGATGCTGGCTTCCTCACCACCTTCGAGCCTCCTCGGACCAGCCGAAACGTGCTCTCGTCGGAGAACATGACTTTACGCCAGTCGTTCACCGTCCAGTGCTTGTATTTGTTGCAGAATTAGATCCATCCCCGCTTCATGGTCTTCGTCAGCAGCGGTTTCTTCGCGGCGCGGCGAGCAGGCAGGCCCAAGTCTTTCTGAAGCCGATGTTGAATGATCCTGACAAAGACGTTCTGAAGAAGATTTTGATGTTTTTCTTGATGATAACAAGAAAAACATCAAAAACGATGATTAATGGATTAGCCGTGACTTTGCGTTTGAGGATGGTGTCCGTCCTGCTGGAGGTCTTCCTGGGGCATGCTGACCTGCCTTTCTCTGCGGTGTCTTGCCAGGTGGCAGAATCGCCGCTGCCATTTTGAGGTCATATATCGTCTGCCTTGACATCTTCAATGCGGCCGCCATACGAAGAACGAGTGTGCCTACGTCTAACAGTATCAAGGCGCGAGATGTCTCCACATATGTTAGTTTCTTGCGTTTTAATTTGCTCTTTTTCGAACCCGTAATTTTGAACTACTTTGGCGCGCATGATGCGGTCTGGGTTAGAACCCGACAAGAAAGAAAACAATAGACATTCGATTTGCTTAAAATTCTTTGGGGATGGGTTTGGTAACGCGGTGAGCAAATGAACTAATTTAGAAATGAGTAGAGACTTAATCACCGTAATTTTCCCTAGGGCGATGAGTTTTTTTCTACGCCGCTGAGTAATCCCCTTTTCTAAATATAGCAACTTTGGCTCGATGTTTGCGTTATGTTATCATTGTTGTTTGAGAATGCTACCCCTGAACTCTTTATTTGGTACACCCATTTAATACCGACGTTGTTCTCAACGTCGTTTTGATCTGCAACGCCAACTGGGAGGCATGAAGTTTCTTTTATGTTAAGTCTTAAACCAGAAAATGCGGAGAATGTATTCAATTCGTCCAGCGCGTCCTGCAAACATGCAGCTGAGCTATCAAGGGACAGGACTGTATCATCAACATATTCCGATATTCGAACTTCATTGTTTCTGTTTACTGAATGCCGCCTAACCCTGTTCCCGGCAGGGGGAGGGGGCCTAATCCGCCCCCTTGGGTTTTTTATTGTTTCCAAACAATATGAAATGCAAACAAGATCATTCCAAGTGATTCTAAGGTCATTGGAGGCCATTTAAGGTCAAAGATCGTAAGATGACCTAAAGAACATGTGACGATGACAGTTTCTCCTTTTTCATGCTCCTGGCACCGCCTGCGGTAACATTATACAAACATTGTAATGCGATTTGCACTTCTTCAGCGGAACTAGTAGTAGCAGAAGGAAGAACTAGTAGAGACTAAAAAGGTGTTTGAACTTTTTTGTTAATTCAATTTAAAAAAAAAAACTAATCCTCCTATTTTCGAAGCCCTGTGAACGCCTATGAATTTTCTCAAAATTTCAGGTATATGGAGCAACTGCAAAAGTCCCATCCACAACCTCTCGATTCATGCTAATTTCATCGAATTTGACCCATAAACAACAGAGTTATAACAAGTGCACAAATATCCCATTATGACTTTTCTGCTCCCTGTATCCACCCCTTTCAAAATTCTGAAAACTTCTTTTCAGAAAAATGTAGTTCACATCATGGCAAATAGATTGCCGTTTGCTGCGATTAAATCAGATGAGTAGTTCTCAAGATCTCAAGGAGGGCTGAATCCGTCCCCTGCCGGGAATCGGCGATACCGTCTAGCCCTCCGGAAATAGGGTTAAGAGATTCGATTGCGTTATTTGGTTGACAAGAACGTTAACTGCCGGGTTAAAAAGATAACCCGAGACCGGGTCTCCCTGTCGTATATCGTATTTGAGGTACATTTTATCGCCTGTGTAGTCGTAGAGAATAATCCTCGAAAAGCGTTCGGTATTTAAATATAACAAACTTACCAAATTTCTGAAGTGTGGCCCAAAATAACAGTTGTATAGCACTCCGGAGGCAAATTCCCATGTAACGAGTCAAAGGCCACCTCGACATCAGCTGACGGGATCAGCCAAGACCTCTTTTTTAATGATAAGCTGTTTATGGCATGGAAATTAGTTGCGTGTTTCTCCAATATACTTTCCTTTGATATATGCCATTTGACAAGGGTTAACAGGCTGGCCTATGACTCGCTACAGTCTGGCCGCGATTGCGGCAGATATAATTTTGAAATCAATATTAAGCAATCATTGGGCGTCCTGCCTTTATGCCATCGGATGGCTTACCGGTTTTTGGTATCATTGTAATAACACCCTTTAATGTGGCTGGAGTGAAGTATCCGTCTGAGAACAGAAAACAAATGCTCTGTACAGGAAAGGTCCTAATTTGTTCCAGAAATACTTGGAAGAGCATGACGTGTAACCATTGGAACCGGGTGATTTGCCTTTTTTCATACTTTCCAGTGCTGCTGTCAGCTCTTCAAAGGACAATGGCTGACTTAGAAGTATACTCGGTGTTTAAAGATGTTGTGATGTTTTTGTTAAGAAAATCATTATGGGCTGGTGACATGAGGTGCATTTTGTATTATTTCTTTGATAAGTCCTCAGAAAAGGTTTCAAGTATTGAGCGAGTTCATGTTATTCTCTGTTGACCAACTTGAAGAACAGAAACCTATTTCCCCATTGCATTTCTTTTTTTCCAAACCAAGAAAGTATTTAGAGGCTTTTTCATCTGTAAATTGTTAAATAAAAAGAAAAAAGGCTAAATAAAAAGTAATGAAAAGTAAATTGTTGTTGGTTGGAATTATGATGCCTTCATATATCTGTAAGATTATGCTTGCTACAAACTGAAATAAATTTTTGCCTGGCGTTAACGTTGTTTTCGCGAACGTAACCTAAGATATCTTTTCCCGCATCCATAAAAAAGTTGAAATCTCCTCCAAGAATAACGTGGTCACCATCGCAGTTGGTTAGAAGGTTGTCCAAACGAGCACAGAAAAGCGGCTCGTCACTATTCAGGCTATATAGAGATCCTAGCACATATGTATCTGTACCAATTTTGCATCCCAAGATAACGTAGTTTCCTTCATCACAAGTGAATTAAAAAAGAACGTCATGCTGGAGGTTCGTATGAATGTGAATAGATGTTCTACTGTTGTTAGTGTAAAATGAATGATGATTTGCCTTTCCAAAAAGGATCGAAAAAGATTATTTTTTCTTTTGTTAAATGTGTCCCTTGGAGAAAGACAATATCGCAATATCCTCATACCTTGATTTCTGAATTTCAGTCGATTAGGTACCTCTGGAATTCATGTACAGGTTCAGTATTCTGTTGAGTGCTCTCGCTCATTACACTATTCACACAACAAATTCCCTTTTACACTCTCGACGGCAGTGATCGTATATACAGCTAACTGGTGAATGGTCGCCTGTACATTTTCCTATTGATAACCTTGGACTTCGTCTTGCACTACAAATGAATAACTCTCCGAAAAATTTCCCACCACCATTGCCTCATCTGGAAGAAAATTTGTTATAAAGCCTCTGAGTGAGCTGTTTTGTAACTGGACAATGTGATGGCGATGACAAAGTTTAACAAAGTAAAATAAGCTTCAGCGTTTGATAGAACGTAGATGAACTCATCCACTCGCTGACGAATCGATACATTGTCCTGCCATTGTTCACCCCCGGCATGTATTCTACCTCAACTACTTCATACAGCTGTTTCATACCAGAAAAATATGTCCTTAAAACAGATCAGCCAGGGCTTTTTTTCGCATTTTCCTAGAATGAAAATTAAATGTATGTAGCACACTGTTCTTACGATACTCTCAGTTGCTGTTGGATCGGTATTAATTGCTCTCATCGAGAGTTTAGTATAATGATGATTTAGTATAATAATGATCCACACAGACAGAGCGTGTGCCGCCACCACCAACCAGTACAAATTATTGAGTCCTCAAACTAGCGAATGTTGAAAATCTTACGGGTGCTGCTGCTTTATCATTATATTGTTGGCATTTTTTTTCCGAGATTTCATAGCATCAGCCATTTTCGATGGTGATGTTTTTCACCGTCTTGACTCAGCACACTCACATCTTTTCTCCAGAACAAAGCCTACTGATGTCTCGCTCGCAAAATTTCCGTACAATTTAAAACATGCTGAGTCAGATGTACCAACAGTGATCGATGACGAAGTGTGCCATGTTGCCTGTATCCGTGAAATTCGGCGCAATCTAATATTGTCTCAAAAATATGCAACACAAATGTACTGCAACTGTGTTCACCATTGTTGTTTGGACCTGTTCACAGAGCAGCAATCTTCTGGACGCGATAAGTAATCAGCCCGGCCACAGAGCGTACGCCGACGACGCAGGCCAACGCCCGCAAAGCTCGACACGGCCTGCTTCAGAGCTATTTAACACCATGTTGCTACCAATTTCCCACTATATTTATTTGCGATTCCGGGCTAGAACTGCATGTAGATGACGAATTTCGAGGCTTGAAGAAAGCCAACTGATACCATTTTTTATACATCACAATCGTTTATGTTGATTATGCAAAACAGAACCGATCTATATTTGGATTGGCTGGCCGGGCACAGCATGTACCTCGTATGGGGGTTCGGCGTTTGGTGGGGACAACGCTCTCGTGTACGGGACGAGGACCCCCGCCATTTCCCAGGCTGTCACTCATCACAGTCCAACCTCGGAAACCGGAGAGCACGTAAACAACTAGACGTTTCGCGTTTGGGCTACCTTCTACAGCAGCGTATCTAAAGCCCGGTTCGCATCGACATTACGGCCGCCGGTTGCCAGGAAGCGAAAGAGATTTTTTCCTAGATATTGTCACTGTTCCGATGACCGGCGCCAGCCGCGGTGTGAACTGGGCCGGTGACTGGTGGCCGGGGACCGGTGGGAAGCTGAGCGCCACTCACCTTATTGGAGACGGCCAGCGGTCATGCATAGAACATAGGGGGAGGGGGATAGGTCCGACCACGGGGTAATGCTGGCCGTGCCTTTACCGTCATGGCCTATTTTAACACGTTAATTGAGGGGGTTCCCCACCAGTGGCCGCCAGACCTCCCCCCAGTACACAGCGAAATCCCTCCCCCCCAGTGAAAACGTTGCTTCGCCAGCGGCTCACGCCCGACCAGGTCTTTGACACGCTTCAGGCAGAGACTATGAGTAGCACGTATGTATGATGAGGCAACTATTCGTGAACAAAGATGCAAACGGAAAATTAGCGCACAGATGTTTTGCTTTTTTTGGAGAAAAACGTCAGACGGGTTGCAAATTCCGTCAGGTGGAACCTGACTGACGTAGTTAATTGCCAAGACTAGGAAAGGGTAATATATATGATATACTACATAGGATAACCAAGAAGTGCTCTTCGTACTTGTGACGATTTTGCTGGATTCCGTTCTGATTGATTCGATTTCATGAACTGCTGCGATCGCAAGCGAAGTAAAAACAGATCGCGCAAAAATACGGCAAATCCGGCTGTTGGGCCCATCACATATATAAATGGTAGTCGATGGCCTTTGGTCGGCTCGCCCCCACCCATGCAACCCATCACGCTACCCCATTAGGCCCCCATGCACGGGCGCACAACCATTTCTCGGACTTACCGGCCGCTTTTCTGACCGTTTGTCACGCCGTACGAATTTTGCATTCGAATCAAATTTCGGACGAAAAGCTGATCGAACTGACCCCGAGACTGCCCTAGGATTGCATTGCACACTTCATTACCAACTATCGGGTTCTGTTTATTGAGCCAAACGTCGGCAGTCTGGTCTTATAAATATTCCGACGCCGTCACCTCAGCATCGTTCGACTATCTCGCTGCGCGCTTCACTCTAATTCCTGTTGAACGGCTGATCAGGCTGCTCACAGTGCCATGTTACAATAGCCCTGCAAGCTTCAATGGAAACAGACTGCCCTAGGCCGACTGGTCTGCCCGTATATATTCGCACTTCGCGCTCGGACGCGCGCTCGCTAGCTCAGTGCCTCAATCCGTCTGTTTCAAAGACCATGTAAAAGAGCACAGTGCGCTTCAATCAGACGATTTTCCACAGCTACTATCAACCAATATCCTTTCATGCGGCGACCTGGAACGAGAAGCAGCCACTGCCGCATCCGTGCTCTGTTTCCGCATTCCTAGATTCCCAGGCTGAACAGGTGCAAAATGTTTATACGTATTCCACCTTCGTCAATCTTCACAGCATCAGTCTCCGTGAGCTTCGCCGCACTCTGCCTATCCCTATCGGTTTCAGCAAGTCTTCCTCGGTGTCCCTGGATCTCCATCCGTTTCAGTTGCTATCCTTCGATCTTGCCAGATCTCCATTAGTCTCTGCTGGTCTCCTTCATTCTCCTTCAGCCCACTAATCTTTCGGTCTCTCTAAATATCGTTTGATGTCCGTCGATGATCTTAATCTTGAACATGTGATACCATGTTTTCCGAAGACGTTACAGGGCGCTGGACACTTTTGGGCATATGACCACATGACCTGTCCTAGGTCAAAGAACTGACTCGACCTCAGTTCAAAACTTTGGTGCAAACTGTAAAAAGATCAAGCAAGTACCAAAATGTTGTGGCGCTGCGTTTGTTCATTCTCTCGCAATCTTTGGAAAATCTCGGAGGGGTGACCAACCTCCCCCCAGTAGAGGCCGGGTTAATGTTGATCTCTGTTGGTTGGCTGTTGGTTTTTGGTTCCGTTTCATGAAGGTTGATGCTGAAAACCGCATCGGATGTAGAACACATATTCCAAGGCGGATCCAGACATTGCGCTAAGGGGGGGGGGCGCGCAAACCCCATTTGCGCAACGTTTACCACCCCATATATTTATTTCTCCAGGGATTTCGGCCACCTTATTTTGCTACTGTAAAAAATCGACATGTATTCAAAAATGTATCGAAAAAATACATTTTTTCCATCCGAAAAGGTGGGAAGCGACATGTTGGTCCTCTATTCCAACGAAAAGGCGGCGGGGCATGGTACTGATGTCCCCCCTCCCTTGATCCGCCAGTGTACATACTGAAGGTCCAACGTATGCCGAAGTAGTTAACATATTATGACACCAGCGACAGCGCCACGTAGTTATCTCAGGACGATCGGCGGCATTTTTTAGTATTTCTTCCCATCCCTGCCACAAGAAAAATGCTGCATTTTCTCGATCACCGTGGAAGGAATAGCTTGTAATCTATCGCACGAACGTAAATTTCATGTAAATTTCTGCTGCATGAGACCATTGCTAAAGTAATCAACAAATCTGAAACTGATTTAATATTTCGCAACAGACTGATTCACGGTTTCACAGCACAATGGTTTAGTCTTGAAGCAATGTGAACATTACAGTGGGAAAACCTCAAAATACACCATTATTGTACCTATATACGACTAATTCCCGGCTTCATCTGCTGAGAAAATGCAAGGCAAATGCTGCAGGGGCAAGAGCAATCAGCTGCTGGGCAAACGCGAGCTAGTTCTAAACGTAACACGTGTCTTTGTAGGTTTTAAAAAAATATCGCCATGTTTACAGCGGCATTGCGATATCAGAACAAGATTACGGAAAAAGGACTATTAAAACAGACTAAAATATAGTTTCGTTCTGATGGAAGTCCATTCTCATACATATCCGGACTTATTTCTTTGCAGTCCATGGTTTTCAAAGGGCGGGCGGGACCTTTATCTTTAGAAATCAGACATTTTTGCTCAGTTAGGAGGGCCTTGGTGTGTGAATGTTGGGGAGGGGATGGGGCGAAGAAGAACCATTTTGGGGTTAATTCCTTCCAAGCAACGCCCATCTGGTCAAAGTTAAATTAAAATATTTAGGGCGGCTGCAATCCCCCTTTCCCTTCCCCCCCGCTCCCCGTTCCCAATCCCAACTCCCCGTCCCTGCGCATACACTAACGTACAACGATCCCCTTGTAACGTTGTCACGACATTGTTGTGACGACATATATAGAAATTAGGAGTCTAGGTTTATACGTCTGTGATGGCGCAACTCCACAACTTTCTCGGCACGAACAATACGTCGTCCACTGACGCTGTGACGTCCGATTCATAGCTGGAAGTTGGCAGGGCGTAACTAACGTGTTCCCACTCGACCCTACATCCGATTGGCATCATTTAATTGGCCCATTGCGAGAAAACCGTGATCCCCTAATCCCCTGCGTTAGGACTTTTTTGGGTCAAATGATCCCGACCCCCAGTCCCCCGAATCTCAAGCCATGCCACGGGCCACGAGCTGCGGGGTAAACGTTATTCGTCCCGTCTGCCCCGTCCCGACATTCTCGGAAATGTTTCGTCCCCCGTCCATCGTCGCCGATCTGCCGCCAACCCTGGGGGATTAGGGGATTTTCAATCGCCTGTCCAAGCCATAAGCTGGCATATTTTCACGAACTATGACATCATTTGCATTGACAGGTCAGGAACGTAGGGAGGTTAAAAAGAAATTGACGGTGCGGGGTCAATACGCCTTTTCGCACAGGGTTGCCACGCGCAGCGGAAGGGGATTTTGCACTAATGCGCACTGAAAGGGGGTCTGAAAGTGCCCCCCTCCAGTCTCGGCAACGGAAAGAGCTAGACATGACATTTTATGGGCAGGGTGGGGCTATAACGATTTACATTGTGCGCAATTTTCATGACCCTAGGTTGGTATCTTCAAGGTCAAATGGGGTCGAAAACGTCAACTCTGAACACTTTGTTGGCCCGTACAGGCCATTCCGTCCAACTTTTCGAACGAAACGGAAAAAGGGTGTTTGTTTGAGCGTTAAAACGTGGAATTCAACAATTTCCTTTCATTTGGCGCCTTTACTGAGGATTTCTGGCCGAGGTCATGCCAGGTCATTGACCTATGGTGTCATTTTTCATCTTTAGCAGATCAGATTTCGAGCAACACGGGACAGTTTGAGAGTAAATGAGGGCGCAACATGTGTCTTTTGGCTTTCAGTCTTTCAGTCTTTCAGTGAAGGTAGCCAACATCGGTACATTTGGTCACTTAGCGTTTATATTTGTATATATATATATATATATATATATATATATATATATATATATATATATATATATATATAGGGGAGAGTGGGGTAAAGCGCACACCGTAAGGAAAAACGGCAATATCATATGTGGTCGCAATGCCGCAAAGGAATGAAGGGTATGGTAAGAAGCTCTGATAAATTGACTAGCTGCTGTGAAACACCTGTTTTGAAGGAATGATTCTAAAATAGATTAAAATCGTTTTTTCCAAAGCGGCTTAAAATGACGCTTTCCCCCTGTATGGGATAAAGCGCCCACTGGTGTGGGGCAAAATACCCCCAACCAAAGCTCTGCCATAACCGCGAGATTCTGTACCTTACCCCGATATTATTTCTTCAAAAGGATGAATGAGCAGTCACCATCTGTGTTGTTATTCCAAGCACACGTTTGCCAGCAAAACCAAGGAATTATGAACCCGATGCGTAAGCAGTAGCACATCAGCAACTCTAGCCATCTCAAAACGGAGAGCTCACCTAACTTGGACCTCTTCGATATCGAAAGCCAGAGAATTTAGCTCCGGTTTTATTCTGATTGACAAAATTCACTATTATCGACGCCGCTTTGGCAACACGAGAATGACAAACTTGGTCTGTGTTGGCAAAATTGCATGCCTTAAGTCATCCAAACGTAACAGTGTGTATTCTTTGACAAAAGGTCTATCAGTAGGCATTTCTTGCAAAGTAAACTTGCTAGAATACATATACGCACGTAGAAACAAGACCTGTACCCTCCACCTGCAGAAACGGAATGCCCAAAGGCTCTTCGCTCGCTACAACCTGCGAGGACATGAACTCAATATCGCGTTCCTCAGAAATGTGACAACGTATCTACCAAACAGAATCGTGGCTTCCCACTGCCATCCGCCAGTCTATAATCATATGTCACCGAAGAAGGACTGTCATATAGAACGAAGAAATGTTAAGTTTTAGGACAAAATCGACCATGCTCTTTGCACGAGTGACTTCCACTGGTGGTTACGGCTGCTTTTGCACGTTTGACGGCAGAAGTCACAGACATACAACTTCTGCTTTTCGTCTGCATCTGTGCACGGCTCGCAAACCCAGGAGCTGCACTCCGTGCACTGGATCCAGCGCTCACAAGAACGCCTAAAGAGCATGCCACAGACGAAGCAAGTGATATCGTCACTCTTATCGTTGCGCACTGCGCTTTTCTTGGTTTTCTTCTTCACTGCTGGCACTTTCTTCTTCTCCTCGACACGCCTCTTGCATGGTGAAGACGTGAGGAGTTCGGCCTTCTCCGCCTTCCTCGTTCTCGTTCTGACCGCTGCTTTGAATGGCGAAAAGATGTCAGCTAAGCCTGAAGCTGAGGTGTTAGGCATGGCCGTTGACGCACAGAACCCCGGGGCCTGCTCACAAGTCCTCTTCTCTGCACTGCTCGTAGTCGCCGAGTCTTGCACGGCATGCGCTGTTGCCTCCGCTTGCTGTCCTAAAACGATAAAATTGGTGCTGTTGGAAGCGTCCTGCTCTGTCTGGACGGCAGAGGACGTCCTAGTTTGCTGCTCACAGACACCCGTGGGACCATCCGGACAGTGGGGATCTTCCTCTTCAGTTAGCATGGACGGAGCGAAGTCTTCGTCGGTGAAGATGCTAGTCCAGGGGCTGTCCAGGGGCCACAAACCCGTACACCGGAACCCTTTGATAGCTTTCTCGATGGTGGCAGCTTTGCTGTAGGCAGCGCAGAAGGTTTCCGCGACCTGGTAGTCCGTAATGCGCTTGCCAGGATGGCAGTGCATCCAACAGTCTGCAGCAGTGTTGTAGGCACTTTTCAGTGCCTTGTAGATACTTGCGTCCAACGGCTGCATGCGATGAGTGCAGTGAGACGGAAGAGTAATCATTACCATTCCCTGCTCTCTGACATAGTCGACAGCGGTTAGTGACTTGTGGCTCTGGTGTCCATCTATATGAGGATGTGTTTTTCCTCTTCACTGGGTTTCACGACGCTTGCGAAGTGCCTGAGCCACATCAAGAACGAATCGCAATCCATCCAGCCTGAGGGTGTTACTGTGGCTAGTGAACCAGGCGGAGCACTTTTTGAGTGTTTCTACCATCCTCTTGCGCTGATAAATCAGCATTGGTGGGACGTACTGGACGCACGCATTGACGGCGCACATGACTGTCGCCGTCCTACCTTTCTCTGCGCTAGTTCCCTTGCCCACTCGGCGTTGTCCCCTGGTAGCCAACACAGAGTCTGGTTGCTGCACCGTCGTCAGTCCTGCCTCATCAGCGTTCCATATTCGCATCGGGTTCGCCTTGCACGCGCCGAGCTGTTCTCCGTAGATGTCAAAGAACCGTTTCACTTGTGGGCGGTTGAATCCTACAGCTCGAGCCAAACTGGTCGCCTCAGGCTTCCGGATAGAGAGATCAGGATGGCGTTGAAGGACACAACGTAGCCAGTCTCGCCCGGCCATCTTCTGCTCCATGTTAAATCGGTGAGTGATGCCTTCCATCTGGGCTAGCTCGTAAGCAAGGCGCCGGACATCGGTAGTCGTTATGCCAAAGAATGCCTTCTCCATGTCCAAAATGCAATTTTTAAGCTTCTCCTCAACTGCTTCATTGATGTCTGGCCTGAAACGTCCCAGTTTCGGACGTCCTGGAGATCGGACAACCTTGTCTCTATGGCAGCTGAGCGTCCTGCGGAGGATACTGTATCGGGTCGACACGCTTTTCATCTTTTCACCATTTCCTAGAGCAGTCAACGAAGCTTGTAGACTTTCAGTACTATAGCTTGCCGACGTAGTCTTCCTTACGTATTTTCGAGGCATATCTGCAGCAGTACACCTCTGACATCACTGAAAGTCGGTGCATCAATACAAATCAGCGCAGTCCTTATGCGTATCATTATATGCGCGGGGAGGGGCAGTATCATCCTGTACTAGGGTGAAGGTGATAGCTCTCACCAGTCTGTGTCACGTCATGCATTATTTTATTAGTAAAAAAACAAAACCATACTTTGAAGCGGGGGAGGGGAAACAGTGTACTGACCTACCCCTCGGCCAGTTTTGTCAGGTACTTTCGCTTCATTGCCAACCAAGCACCGATTCTTACTCTTGACTTCCGGAATGCATAGATGCAAGGATGTTTTTTATTTGCATGAATGTCGGGTAAAACGCCCATCTAAGTGCGGTTAAAACGCCCACTGGGCGCTGTACCTCCAACCCTGGGGGTGGGTGCTTTGTCTACAGGCGCCATTTGCAATTTTTTTCAAACGTATCAGGATGACGAGACAATCACGACGCAAATAGATCATACCATACACATGCTCTTACACTAGGCTTTTTGCCACCACATGTTGCTATGCGTAAGCTAACGGCCAGATACACACAAACCTAATCCTAATGTTTGCATTTTTTACATCGTAACGTACGAAAACAAACATCGCTTCGCCGTAACTAGCTCGAACTCACCAGGTACACCAAAATCCACCCGCCGCCTTTCCGAAAGGCTTCTGCTTACCAAGAATTTAAAATGGGGATACGTCGTTTAGTTTCGCCGCTAGATGGTGGTGGGCGTTTTACCCAAGTGGGCGCCTTACCCCACTCTCACGTACATCTCTTTCTCTCCCTCTCCCTCTATCTCTCCCTCGCTCCCTCTTTATATCCTACATATGACTATTTGCAATATTTTTTCTTGTTAAGTAGTAACAAAAAACTTACGAATTTTTGTTGGGCAAAGTGAAATGGGCTAAACCCACTGAGAAACTTACATTTGGGAGAGGTTAGATCGTCGGTCCCCAGTCATTTACAGAAATCGACCCTTGTGGTCGGAGTCCTCCGAACCTCCCCAGATCGCTCGACCTCTACCCTCTTGTCCGAAAATGAATCTCTAGCCCTGTACACGAGCTAGATCTGTCTTCTGTACTACCGTACTCCTGGCAGAGCAGCATTAAATGAAGGTTCGCGCTATACCCGAGCCGATTTACGATCAGACTTCCACTACGAAGAACTACAGCTTACAAAACACGTACATAGATGTCAGCACAAGAAGAGGTGATTGACGTCATAAATAGCAACGAAGACACAACATTTCTTTCACTTTTGAAGCACGGCCACTCGAATAAGGCAAATGAAGTCATGAAGCATCAGGTGCTGGAGAAGACTTGCGGCTTTTGATCAGCATCTGCCACAAGGAAATGCTCCACTTTGGAGGTTTTCAGGGGAAGCCTATAAAATGGAAATGCTTCCGCTACAAAAGAAAATGAGGAATCTTGCATTTTATTATGGAATTTGGCTTCCTTATGTTATCGTTAGAGATCCACACTATCATCCAAAAGCAATGACTTTTGCATTCGAGCGAGAGAACAAGCTGTTCCCCGAGATCAGTCTTCGTAAAGCACGGCTACATGGAATCGCTCAAGCCGTGCCGTACAATGATTAAATTCGTCACCTCTAAAACGCCGCCCAAGACCGAAGGGCGCCGTTAATCGTCGCAATCCCGAAGAATTTGGGTTTGGTGCAGCGGCGAAGATGGGTGTGTGCGTTCGGTGTTCCAACAGTGTCGTGAATAAGTCGCCCTTTCGTCATGCTTAAGCGTGTTTATCGGAATAAAAGGGCGCCCTACTAATCGAACTATGTTCCGGTGCATACCGTTGTTCAAAGGATGCAACCGCCAAGTCGAATGCATCGACAAGCGGCATTGCTCTCTTTCATGTGTGCCAGACGATATCATCAGATATGCACGCAGCCTTGAAGAGTTGCTCCTGGATGCAAACCACATCAGAGAACTGTCAAAGGTTTGTTTTATATTAAATAAGATTACCTGCTGGTACTAAAATGTCGTTGTTCAAATTGTGTCCACTGCTAGATATCAACAGTGGGATATATTACCATTTATGAGGCACTGTTTTCCACACAGCACTCAAATGCTTGATTGTGTTTGCCAGGAAATTGGGTTGCATTCTCATAGACCTGTTTAAAGGTAGTCAACATGCCTGTAGTGCCATATCAATGAACCTGCAAACTAGCAGGTTTTGAGACAGCAACATCTTATCACCTGTTGTGTAAGACAGATCACATGTGCAAATCCACTAACTGGCTAATACAAACTCATTTATGTATGAGTCAGTTGTGATGATTATTTAAGGGCTCAGTAAGTTCTAAATTGGATTTAAGCCCTTTTCCTTGACACTAGTAAATTCCAATTTTCCCTCTGATCCTGATTTCAGAGGTTGTGGAAACACCTCATTTAGCAAACTGAATTAGACTTCCAAATCCAGATTGAAAAAGAAGGTTTCTGAAAGGAATCTGGCTTACTGATGAACTGAAAGCATATGGTAGCATTATCCACCATGTTTGTTTTGGTGTTGTGTGAAGGGGAGCTAGTGCCAAACCTGGTTGCTTGTCTGTTGGCAGCTTGTAGACTAAAAGTGATAAATTGGCACTGCAACATTCTCAGATCTCATCCAGCACCAGTCCCTCACTGCAATTCATTTCATTTGGCAATCTGCTATGGACTAAATTGCCATATGTGCTAAAGGGAAATGTCACATGTGCCATATTTGGTGGTAAATCAAGATTTCTTGCTGGGCGCCGAATGACCCTGCAGTCGGTGCGTCCCTAAGCCCCAATAACCAACCAACCAACCAACCAAGATTTCTTGTAGTAACCCAGACTTGCAAGTCATGAATGTAATCCTGATTTGCTGAGACAGTCATGGAAATCTCAGACAACCTGAAATCTCAATTCTCCTTCAGAGGGAAATCAGGCTTGTAATCCAATCTCGGCATGGAAAAGGGGAAATGGACATGGTATAGGGCTGTTTTACCCTCTGTCATATTAATGTTATGAATCTTCTAATCCATTTAAGTTCTCTGTGCCACCAAGGGTCATGAAAATGTATGATATATATGTAGATTGTTGTTACTTTGTGTAAACATTGCATTTTGTTTCAGAATTTCTTTAGGTTATCCAAGCTAAGAAAACTGGGGCTTAGTGACAATGAGATTCAAAGGCTGCCACCAGACATCATGAACTTTGAACACCTGGCTGAACTAGATGTTTCTAGAAATGGTATGTATGAAGCTTTCTTTGATAGCTATTTTTTAAAATTTTTATAAGCATGCATTTATTGTGTATTTGGAAAAAGCATGCTCAAACATCTTTGTGTTCTCATCATTGGCCAATACTGTTGGCTCACATGTGGCTCTGTACATATAAGGTGCAGAGTCAATGATATATATATATATATATATATATATATATATATATATATATACATTTATTGTGTATTTGGAAAAAGTGTGCTCAAACATCTTTGTGTTCTCATCATTGGCCAATATTGTTGGTTAACATGTGGCTCTGTACATATAGGGTGCAGAGTCAATGATATATATATATATATATATATATATATATATATATATATATATAATGCTAATTGGTGTTTTATCTGTGTCCTGTTTGTTGTATTTGTATTGATGTCCAAAAGTGTGCAGTGTCTTATTGGTGATTTGTATGTCAGTGATGTAAATCCATAACAGCCAGTGAATGGATGGAGTTGAAATGCTATATATATATATATATATATATATATCAAATTCCCTGTATATAGGCAACATTGCACACAGTCCTAGTGCAACAGGGAATTTCATGAGTTAAAATGTGAAATGGTTACCCAACTTGGGAACTTTTACTCTTTGTTGTGCCAGCTGTGTACATCATGATCAGATTAGGACATCATAATGGTATGTTTTACTCATCCGTGTTCAGACTTAATAAGATATGGATGCATTTTTACTGCTCAGTGTTCAGGACAACACAGTTTGTCATGTATAATATGCATGTACCAGACTATCAGGCTGTTAATTTCACCAACCCAAGGTATAAAGTATAAATTACATTTACCACTCTGCCATTGGCCATGCTATGGTCACATTACCATATGCCACTGGTCATGTTTCAGTAAAGCTATGATTATTCATGCAATATACAAGACACTGAGCTTACAGTAAGGTAGGACTATTGTTGTTTTGTAGCTTTTCATGTACATCAGATACATGTTAAGACCACAGATGAGGTAAACAGACATAGACATAAATGAGCAAACATTAGACAGTTACATTTTCAATTGAAAGGATCACAATTCCTAGAAAAAATGAGGTGTCAGGAAAACCTTGTTTCTGACTGTTAACCCGCGCACGACCGTCGGTCCGTCTCGAACATGGGCGACTGGGGGGGCAGTTGACTGCCCCCCTCTAACTCACGAACGGTTGGTCGCACGATAAAAAAAATAAGCATACCGTTGGAAAGCCTGTGACGATTAGAGCTCGAAACTGGTCTCATTTTTAGTTTTAGACAATATGTAAGCCAATTTACGCCCTATATATGTTTTCTCATAGCCGCTGCATGAGACGGAGAAATGGCCTGAATCTCAAGGGCTGTGACTAATAACGCATAGGTACAGGCACCAGCGCACAAGTAAAGGTCCGCGGATGCCGATACACGTCTAATTTCCCAGATTTGTTTGATATATACGGCAAAACGTTGAGTTAAACGACACCGTAATTCTCCCGCCGGCTGTCAGTGTGCGCCGCTGCCGTATGCGGTACCAAATTGACGGGAACTAATTTTGGCGTTCCTTTATTTTCGCGAAAAAGATGATCTATGTAAATTTTATTCGTCTTTGTGGTTCTTGTGATGGTTTCTCATGCTTAAATTTTGGAAAAATTGATTAGTTACCAATGTACAAAGTTGGCGGAGCGTTTTTTGGCGAGAGCCTGTTTATTTGCAAAATATGCCACTTTTTCAAACTTTTTGAGGTTCCTGATTTCTGATATTAATGACGTCTGTGCAAGCTAGTTGTGCCATTTTCTACCCATTCTGAGTAATTCATTGTCGATTTTGACGGTGGTACATTTTGGCCCACTACAGTTATTCGTGACCTGACCTCAGGCCAATGGCTGGAAGTCGCTGATACTTTGCCCATTGACGGTAACTAGATGTCTGCTTCACTCCACACTAAAAATGTTATGGAATATTCCGTCAGTTTCCGAAAAAAAACGGTGATATGTCTTAAAAATGGGCTTGACCTAAGGTCAATGGCTCGGAAAATTCTGAAAAATCTGAGGTAGCAGATTTGTTGCATCTATCACGATCACTAATTCCTGAAAGTATTATTAAGATATCTTGTTTTTCGAAAAAGTTAGAGGGCGCTAAACTTTTTTTGACATAGTTCTGTTTGACCTGGCCTAGGTCAGGCACCTGACCTGACCTGGGGTCAAAATTTTGACACGAGATGTGAAATTGATGAAGCAAAAGATACACGAAGTTTCGTGACTCTGTGTTTGTTGGTTCTCTCGCAGTCCCAGAAAAACCTCAGGGGGGCGTCAACTGTCCCCCCAGTCGGGGACGGGTTAATAAACAGCTTCATTGACACAGCATTACCAAGCAAAATGAGAACAAAAGTGTGTTAAGGATTTTTATGGCAGATGCCAGGAGGCATACTAGTGTTTTGGAAACATTCATAACTTTTGATTACGCTGTGAATGGCAGAATAATGGTAAAATGGGTTTGAACAGACATGCCAGTCCTATACTACATGTCACAAAAAACAGATGGAAACATATTCCATACCTATACTTACAGTGAGGATTGAGGATTCTGGCTTCTTTTGCTTTAAATTTTGTGAAAATGCTTTTGTGTTGTGTGTCAGGGACCATAATTGTTGACAGCAAGCCACAGCAAAATATGCAGCCAAATCTGAAATGTCTGGCACATTACCATAGACAAAGAAGAATTCTGTATCTGTACTCATCACAATACAAACGATTATGGTCATTGAGCAGAATAGCTTTTTTCTACCAAGGAATTGACGTTGCTGATTTTGATGTATTCGTGACTCTTTTTATCAGGAAATTGACACTGATGCTGCTGTTGATGTTTTTCAAGACCTAAATGAAACGTAAATTCAGCATTGTTTTTGCACTGTTTGTTAACACGGAAAATTTATTTATCTGAGAGGCGATATTCCAGTGCTATTATTTGTTGTCAGAGGTTGTGTCCATTTGTCACTGTATACATTTAGTTAATAAACAACCTTCATTTTACCAGGAGATGCTGTATTGTTACATTAGTCATTACAAATCAAAAACATATGTGACTCAACATTTCGACTAGGGGCCGTCGTTAGTAGTTATCTGTCAGGAGTCACTGACGATAGCCCCGGGCCGAAATGTTGAGTTCAATACATTTTTATTTGTAGCAGTTTTCAGAACAATACAATGTCTCCTGGTATACTGGAGGTCGTTTATTAACTGAATGTATACGTTGTGTAGAAAACCAGGAGTACTTCAGAACCATTCTTCAAGATATTATTCCATTTGTCACCACTCAATATTTTTCATCCCTTGTATTACCAGTCTCGTTTGTAATATAGTTGGGTATGGTTTGTGTCAGTGGTAAATACCACAAAAGTCTTCGTTACATCCCTGAATGGACAGAGATGAAAGCAGACCATTTGCTGCATAATTCCAGCATCTTACTTTTACCATGAAACCATTTGTTAGCTGACAGAGGACTGGTCATCTGAATGGCAAAACACAAAAAAATATTCTACTTTTTGTAATTGCCACATTCACTTGCCAGCTTGAGGATATCTACCAGAGACAGGAGAGTGACTGGACTTGTACTGCTCGTTTTTGGAGACACAATGTCGGAAAAGAAGAGATGTTCACCAGAATCTCGTCCAACGGCGATGGCCTAAGTATTTGTGTATTTCGCTGGGTCTCACAGTTCCCAAATTCTGAGGAAATTAGGTGCCAGCAGTAGCCGTAAGTAAATCAGAAGCCAGCTGTTGGAAGTCAGTTTTTCTTCAGAGCAAATGCCTGTCAAATGGCTTTCTTCCCATACTGTGCACCTGGCACCCAAAGTCCACCCCAAAATGGGGTACTGGGTGCTGCTCCGGTGTGTTTGAGGGAAACGTTTTTGTATGTTATAAATATCTAGGTAAATTGGTACCGACGTTGGCTATGGGGCCGCTGTTCCCCAACCGTCTTACTGATTACTCTCGCTGGTTAAAAATTAAATGTAAACTCAGTACTGTGAGGGGACTTAATATTGACATGGCGGGGAATAGGACGATCATTATGAATGCCGTTTATTCGTGAATCATACAATGAGAACCGTTTCGGCTGGCACATTATACCAGTCTACAGGCTGAGAAGACAGATGCTGGCCGAGACTTGCCGTATCCCGTCACTGGAAGTCCGGGCCCGAGGTGTCTGATTTGGAGGTCCGTGTCCGGTCCCTGGAAGTCCAGTCCGGGGGTCCGTGTCCGGTCCCTGGAAGTCCAGTCCGGAGGTCCGTGTCCGGTCCCTGGAAGTCCAGTCCGGAGGTCCGTGTCCGGTCCCTGGAAGTCCAGTCCGGAGGTCCGTGTCCGGTCCCTGGAAGTCCAGTCCGGGGGTCCGTGTCCGGTCCCTGGAAGTCCAGTCCGGAGGTCCGTGTCCGGTCACTGGAAGTCCAGTCCGGAGGTCCGTGTCCGGTCCCTGGAAGTCCAGTCCGGGGGTCCGTGTCCGGTCCCTGGAAGTCCAGTCCGGAGGTCCGTGTCCGGTCCCTGGAAGTCCAGTCCGGAGGTCCGTGTCCGGTCCCTGGAAGTCCAGTCCGGGGGTCCGTGTCCGGTCCCTGGAAATCCAGTCCGGAGGGCCGCCCGAATGAGTGATCGGACGGCGTGAAGGTGTAACCGTAAGGGACGGCATCGCACGGACCCTGTGAAGCAAAAATCCTATTAAACTGATGTGATGGAAGCACGCAACTGATCGTATGAGCAGCACAGGAAAAGGATTGTGACAGTTCAAGCAGGCCATTATTATTTTTGAGGGTCATAATTTATGTACTGGTCAGTGGCAGTTGACAGCGAAGCATTGGGAAGACATGGAGGAAAAAGTGGTGTCAGTAAGGAAAGCAGTGATGGGGAAAGGTTTCAGCTGTGCTGAGATTCATAGGCAGGGTGTTGGAGAGGGTTCCGAATTAGAATCTTGTCCACGGCAATGACACCAGGCCCGATATGCCCCGCAGAAGAATCTGAATTTGTCCTGGTAGGATGGGTCCTTCGCCGGCTGACCCGCCGCGGGGGTCTGTAACGGCAACCACAGAAAATTATTGTGAAGTGGTTCACATTGTCATTTTTACTCCTAGTGCCGTCCAAAATCAAATCCACGTATGTTGCGAGTTTCCCGCAGCTTTAAATGTTTCAGGAGAGATGATTTTCTCTATGTTATATGTATATGTATATATATATATATATATATATATATATATATATATATATATATATATATATATATATATATATAGTTAAACCTTTCGTAGCTCACCAAAGAACAAAATATCAGAAGAAAATTTGCTAGGTTCAGATGTGTTGACCGGTGCAACAAATCTGCTATCTCAGATTTGTCGGAAACTTCTTGGTCATTGACGTAAGGTTAGGTCAGTATTCAGCATATGTCGTTTTTTTACGGAAATTGGCGGAATTTTTCCCACGTTTTGGGTGTGAGATGATAGAGACTTCCAGTGATCATCATTTGACAGAGTACCACTGACCTCCAACCTTTGGCCTGAGGTCAGGTCACTAATAATGGATATGAGCGGGAATTCACCGCCTTCAAAATCGATGACAGATGACGTGGACCGGATGGAAACTGATATAGCTGGTTGTCAGAGTTGCCAATGGACAGCGATACGAATAAGTTGAAAAAATTTCAAAAATCATTGTGGAAGTAAACGGCCTTGTGCGGGTAAAGGTGCGCTAGTTTTGTGTATTGATAACTTCTGATTTTTTTTCAAACATTAAACCTGGGAAACCATAACATGAATCCGTAGTATGAAGAAAAACAAACTGGCAAGGTCTATTTTACCAAGATATAGCAACGTGAAAGTTAGTGCCCGTCACTTTCACACGGCCTTCGGCGTCGGCGCCATCGGCGCTGTGACACAGAAATCGCTGCATTTTTAATTCGACGCTCCCGTGTAAATATCAGCAAGCAGGGAAATTAGACGTATATTGGTACCTGCAGGCATTTATATATCCATTGATGAGCATCTTTTCGTAGTCATTAATAATGGCAGCTCGTGAGATCCAGAACTTTTCCGGGGTACTTGTTATGAGTTATGAGCTATGACATGCGCTATGACTATGAGCTATGACAAGACATATATAGGGCGTAAATAGCTTCAGTATTGTCCAGAAATTCAAAATGACACGAGTTTCGAGCTCTGCTTGTCACGAGCTTCCCAATGGTTTGCTTACTTTTATCGTGCGACAAATCGTTGCGAATTGCAGGAGGGGAGGGCGCTGGTATCAACAACCCCTCCCCGAGTCGGGCGTGCATGGTCCTGACTGCCAGTCGGACGCGGGTTAATTAAGCTTCAACCTGGTATTTGTAACCATATTTGTTAGAAGAGAAATCGGATTGGAACGCCATATGGAGATAGAGAAGATTGGGGACGTTCGGCGCATTGCTGCAAAACCTGCCAGATAGGTTGGTAAATAGTCGTATTAACAGCCTGCGTCGATTCCCCGAACAAAGTTCGTGCAGCATATGTTGAGTCCCCGTGAGGTCCGAGCGCGAAGAAAGAACCGACAGAATCCACCAACCCTCATTCCAGCAACCGTCAAGCCGACTCCTCCCACCCTGGCCCTGGTTCGAGCAACTCACCCTGACCCCATCGACCGTGTCGTTTACTGTGCTGATTGCTGCGTGATAGTCCACCCCCTACCCTAGCGTTTAGCGTTATATTTTTGGTATATTTGGCATATTTAGTATATATATGTATATATAGATACATATATATATATATATATATATATATATATATCTTTGGTGTACAGTACGCCATGTACATACAGCTGTCAAACACCAAATTATGCAGCCTTTCTGGGGAGCACAACTGAGACAATGTCTGACGGCTGGTTAGTGGCTACTGGGTATTGCAGGTGTCCATGTGCCATTTTGATGCTGATTTGTTGTTTTCCATTCAGATATACCCGACATTCCTGAGGAGATCGCCAATTGCAAGTCGCTGCAGGTGCTGGACGTCAGCAGTAACCCCATCACGAAGTGAGTCAGCTCGTGGCTGTCGCGTGGGAATGCTTGTCACTCTGGTACGGCCAGATTCATTTTGGGGATAACTTCTTCCTGTGTGACACTTTAGGACTCCCGTGAAAAATTCTGACAAGTTGTTGGTTCGCTGCCCTGCCCGCCAGGGTCGTTGCGGGTGGTGACTTGAGTCTGACCGGCCGGTCCGTGGTGCGAACGTGTGTAGCGGCAGGACCGCGCGGTTACCGCGTGCGCACGCCCCCGCGTGTCTGGGCATACCGGCTTTGTCTGGACTGGTGCGGCCAGTTCAGACCGTGCCATTATACTCCGGCTGGTGCGTCACAGGTCATCGATCACGTGTAGGCCTATTCTGGGCACGGGAATGATGGCATGCGTCCGTCCCCTGCCGCATAGGCCGGGGTTTTGCCGTGCGTGTGGTGTTTCGCCGTGCGACGGCCGGACGGGGCGGCCGGCTCGGTCCGCTGTACGTTGCCCGGGCTGCCGGGACCGGGAGAGCGGCGTGTGACCGGCCGGCGCCGCCCGCCAGACTGCCGCAGGGCCTCGTCCAGCTGAGGAACTTGACTGTCCTGGGGCTGAACGACATGTCGCTGACGTCACTGCCGGCCGACTTTGGCAGGTACGGGGGAGGCGCGCCACCGTCGTCACGTGTGTGCGCGCTTGTGATTAGCGCGGCTGGTGCACAGCGTCGACACGAAACAGACGTGTGAAGGGAGGTGTTAACAGGTTAAAGATAGCAGACTAACACTACAAACCGCGTTTTGTCGCGTGGTTGTGGCGAGGGTGTCACGACAGATGACCGGTTTTGCGTTGTTGCATGATAAGATAGTGTGTCGATGGATGACCCGATAAATGGCCGTTCTGGCTTGAGATTTGTTGAGATAACAGACATCCGATGGCCTTTGCAAACCCCGTTTCTTGGCTGAGCTGGCCAGATCCAAAGTGATTTCCATTTAAATCTTCTTTTATACTGGACATTCTTTGTTGATGATATAAGATCAGTGGATCGGCGCTGTTTTGATTTCAGTTTATCTAATAATACTCGGTTGTCAGCGCGCCCATAAACCTTACTTGATTTAGGTTTGTTTGCATCGATTGTCCAATCTATTTTTATTCCATTCTCTGCCAACATGTATCGAAGGAATCTGCCAAACTCCGAACCGCAGCCACTGAAACCGGACAAACTTGATACGCTTGACGTGCGGTCAGACATCAGTTTGTCTCCAACCGTCTGCTGCGTCGCTGGCTAAGGCTGAGAGGCGCCGACCCCTCCCTGCCGCTCTGATGCGGTACACGCTGTTCTGTCGCAGCCTGGTGAACCTTCAGTCGCTGGAGCTGCGAGAGAACCTGCTGAAGGCGCTGCCGCCGTCCGTCTCGCAGCTGCGCCGGCTGGAACGGCTCGACATTGGCGACAACGAAATCGAGGAGCTGGTGGGTGTTCTGCGATAACGAGATCGATCAACTGCTGTGTGTCCTGCTATTGCGATTGCAAGGGTTGCACTTTTTGTTTGGTCGCCTGCAGCTTCTTTCATCAATTTACTTCGTGTTTTCCGCTCACCCCGATAACGGCGAACGCTCGCTTTTTAGCAGCCGACAGTCGGCGACCTGCCGTCACTGAAGGAGCTCTGGCTGGACCACAATCAGCTGACGCATCTGCCGACGGTCAGTGGACGTTCGTCCGTGCCCCTGTCCCATCTGAGCACGCGCCGCCGCCCCTTGCCCCTGTCCTGCCTGAGCACGCGCCGCCGCTCCATGTCCCTGTCCCATCTGAGCACGTGCCGCCGCTCCATGCCCCTGTCCCATCTGAGCACGTGCCGCCGCTTCATGCCCGTCCTACCTGAGCACGCTCTGCCTCTCCGTGCCCCTGTCCTACCTGAGCACGCGCTGCCTCCTCGTGCCCCTGTCCTCCCTGAGCACGCGTCGCCGCTCCGTGCCCCTTTCCTGCCTGAGCACGCGCCGCCTCCCCTTGCCCCTGTCCCACCTTAACACTGGCCGCCGGTCTCCGCGACACGGTCTGCTTAGGATGAAAACGAGTCATGGCGTCGCCAGTGTGATGCCGGAAAATCCAGACTGATGTCGGACCGGCGTTTGCTCTTGCTTGCGGCAATCGAACAAACGTCTGTGCTGGGCAGTAGTAATCGATGGTGGAGCGCGACTTATCCATAGTGGTATGCTGTCGTGCAGCGGACATGCTGTTTCACTCCGCTGTTGTGGCGTGGGGACTTCGGAAGCATTAGTGTCATTGCCAGTGTGTAGTTTTCAGAAGCCGTGAGACTTGGTAGTCCGAATGATACGACGTGTGTAGTTCCCATCAGCGTTCACGTGAAGTATTCGTGGATACGTAGGCGTTGTTGGTCCTCCAGTATCCGCCACAGTTCAAAGTTCTGCTGTTGTTACAGGAGATAGGTCAGCTACACAATCTCAAGTGCCTGGACGTGTCGGAGAACCGACTGGAGGACATCCCCGAGGAGATAGGCGGCCTCTTCAGCTTGGAGGACCTGCACCTGTCCCAGAACTTCCTGGAGGCGCTGCCCGACGGCATCGGCAAGCTGGGCGAGCTGCTCATCCTCAAGGTCGACCTCAACCGGCTGGCTACGCTCAACAAGGCGATCGGAAAGTGAGTCGTCGGTGGGCCGCTGTTCGCGGTGTGAGGCATCCGAGCGAGCCGCGGCGACGCCGCTAGTGGCCGTCTGTCTGGGCGGCTGTGATGTCACCTGTGCGGTCCTGCGACGCGGCCCCGGTATCCACTGTCACTCGCCAGCGCGGGCCGCTCGGGCGCACGCAGAAGAAGCCCGTCAAAGTGTCCGGCCGGGCCGCGTGGTCGGCCGCCAGCCGGCACCGTTTCGCGGAACTTTTCGCCTTGAAACCGGACGCGTGTTTAGCAAAAGCCGCCGAGAACCGGTTGGGACTGCTGCAGCGGGCGCGGGCCGGTTGTGAGTTGTGCGTGCTGCGCGCTGACGGCGGCGGGTGATTCCCCGTCAGGTGCGTGAACCTGCAGGAGCTGATCCTGACGGAGAACTTCATCACCGAGCTGCCCGAGTCGATCGGTAACCTGAGCCGGCTGACCAACCTGAACGTGGACCGGAACCGGCTGCAGCGTCTGCCCGATCAGATCGGTGAGGGCGGCCGTGGCCCGGGAGGGGGCTCCGCGCGGCCGCGGATGGGCCGGGACAGCGTCGCCCGAACCGGTCCGAGGCGCAGCGCTGCTCGAGCGACGCGGTTTTCGTCAGTCGACCGGAGACTGTGGAATGAAGGCCTCGTGGGTTAGAACAGCCTGGGCGGATGAATAATTGCGCCGCTCGAATGCGCCCGGCATATTTTCCAAATGGTTTGAATGTAGTGACGTCAAGACTGAATCCAAACGTGATGGACTTTTCCCCTGCTTTATAGTGTGGAATGGGAAAGTGTATGATACAGAGGCTGTTTCTACCATGAAGGCACTGCACCGTGAGATTGGCTTTTGCCGATTGCCCACTACCTACGGTTCGTTATTTTTCTTCAGAGCTAGCTGTGATGCGTAAGGAAAGTATCCCGTGCCGAAGGAGCTGTTTTTCGGCCGTTTTGTATATTTCTACTCCGTGTCCGATCACGTGGATGGCGTGTGTTCTGTGCCCTGACCGCCCCCTCCCCCCTCCGCCGGCAGGTAACCTGCAGGAGCTGGGCGTGCTGTCGCTGCGCTGTAACCAGCTGCAGTACCTGCCGCAGACGCTGGGCAACTGCTCGGCCCTGCACGTGCTGGACGTATCAGGGAACAGGTCAGGCACGCCAGAGCTGAAGTTTCCGGTACCTCGCGGACTCCCTTGGGACGGGAGACTCGGCGTGGGCATGGACGACTTGGCGATGAATGTCACACGTTTTATTCCGCATCCAAGTATTTGGGAGTGCTATGTGGAATTTCCCGTAGTGCTGGCAGTTGTGTTGACACGATAGCAGGTACTGGTTCTGATAGAGGTGTTGTCTAAGTTCACTTGAGAGAAAACAGGCAGAACACGTGATAGGAGACAACAAAACGCCAACACCATTTGTGAAGTGGTCCGACATTAACGATGCCGTCGTCTTCGTGTTGTCGACATTTTTGCTGACGTGCTTCCTCGCTTGGGACAGGCTTCAGTATCTGCCGAGCACACTGCAGAACCTGAATCTGAAGGCCGTCTGGCTGTCGGAGAACCAGGGCAAGCCGATGCTGAAGTTCCAGACGGACGTGGACGAGCAGTCGGGCGAGGAGGTGCTGACCTGCTTCCTGCTGCCTCAGCTAGATGACCACGAGGACCACGGTAGGAGTGCCGGTCTCCCGTCACTATGGTGCTCGACCTCCCCTCGGACTGCAGTGGTCTGACGGTCCCCGCCGTCAGCTGGGACGCCGGGCCCGGACACGTCGGACTGCTCATCCCCATGACCACGACCCCGTCGTTCCTCCCCGTGGATGTATCTTTGTTACGCTATGTCCGACCGGTTAGGTTCTTGCCGACCATTTCGTTCAGTTATTCTTTCTCTGGTCTCGTCTGTGCGGTGTGATGCTCTTCGTGTTGGAGGTGAGGTAATGCTTGCGCAACTGATGCACTGTTCACATACGTGCGCAATGGAGATAATTGTTCAACTTTAGATCTTATGGATGTCCAACCCAGTTATCTGCCAGTGATGGGATAATCTTGTTGGTAACGTTGGATGCGGTTTTCCCGCGGTGCCGGCTGGTATTTGACGGACGTGCGGCACCGTCCAGTGCCGTGGTCGAGCGCCGGCCGCTGCCGGTGACGTGGGCCGCCCTCGCTCCGACAGAGTTCGCCAACGGCCGACTGTACCGCTCCTCCTGCGACGACCTGTCCACGGACGCCGGCAGCGACCACGAGTGGGCCGACGACGCCAACCGTGCGTCCGTCGTCAAGTTCCATGGCCAGGACGTGGCCGAAGACGAGGACCTGGACAGGGAGGTGGGCGCAGACCCGGACAGGGGGGACAGAGCTAGGAGCCGGGGACCTGGACAGGGAGGTGGGTGCAGACCCTGACGGGGGGACAGAGCTCGGAGCCGGGAGTCGTGGATCGGCATGTCGGCTGGTCAGTTTTCGGGGTTGTGTAAAGAGTGGGACGGTAGAATGGTGTTAAATTGAATGTTTGAGACGTGCACTAATATGAGCGCGTTTCTTGCGTTGGTTGATATTTTGGTATTTTCATTGTGCAACGTCGTCTGGCGTATCGCAAATGCATGAAGACTCCTTACAAGTCTTTTTACCAAAATCCCATCAAGTGTCCTTTCCACCTGAAAAACAGTTTGGTATCTTGGGACTCACTGTCCCGACTAAATTTGAGCTTGCGTATGATATTTGTATTTAGTGGGAGACAATAATTCTGTTGTTAATAGTTCTGATCAGCCTGCTCTGTTACGGAACGGGCATGACATTCCTGCATTGTTTCAGAGCCACTTTGTGCGCCACAACACGCCGCACCCGCGCGATCTGAAGGCCAAGGCGAACAAACTGTTCGGCAAGGGCAAAAACCTGGACGGCACGCCAATGAAAACGGGAGAGGTGAGCAATCCTTAGCGCCGCTGGCCAGTTCTGTTACCGAGACGTTTTGTGTGGTTAGCCTATGTTTACATGGCAAAGAGCGGTTTGGTGCGCGGAATTGTCTTGCCAGCCATGTTGCGCAGCAGAGTTGTAATGATGTTTGAAGTTGCCAGCAGACTGTTGTCTCCTATTTGGACTTTAAACTGACTGTCGCTGGCATCCGTGGCTTCCCACACATGCATTAGCTCGGTGTTGGCCTGTGCAGAGGGTCCGCGTGGGTACCTTCCACGCGTGCCGCGCTGAAGTCGGCGGCCGAACACGTCGTTCGTCGGCCTAAGGCGGGCTCTGCGTGCCGCAGGAGCACCCGCTGTCGTTCCGGCCCGGCCGGTCCAGTCCGCCGCCGGACGCCATCGGCGGCGGCCGCTTCAACCCCAACTTCCGGCGCGACCTGCCGCGCTCGGCCGACCTGCGGCTGGTGGACCCGGGCACGGGCCGCGTCACCGAGCGGCTGGCCAGCCCCTCGCACGACGAGGCGCCCAGCATGAGCCTCTCCAACAGCGCCACTGGTGAGCGGTGGTGGCCGCGGGGACGGGGCGGAGGCCTGGCGGTCGATGGGAGGAATGGTGGGGTACAGAGTATGGTGAGCGGTGGTGGCCGGGAGGACGGGGCGGAGGCCTGGCGGTCGGTGGGAGGAATAGTGGGGTGCAGAGCGTGGTGAGCGGCGGTGGCCGGGGAACGGGCCGGAGGCCTGGCGGTCGGTGGGGGGAATGGTGGGGTACAGAGCGTGGTGAGCGGCGGTGGCCAGGGAACGGGCCGGAGGCCTGGCGGTCGGTGGGGGGAATGGTGGGGTACAGAGCGTGGTGAGCGGCGGTGGCCAGGGAACGGGGCGCGGAGCCCTGGCGGTCGATGGGGGGGGGGAGAATGGCTGGGTACAGAGCGTGGTGGGCGGCGGTGGCCGGGAGGACGGGGCGGAGGATTGGCGGTCGGTGGGGGGGGGGGAATGGCTGGGTACAGAGCGTGGTGGGCGGCGGTGGCCGGGAGGACGGGGCGGAGGATTGGCGGTCGGTGGGAGGGGGGGGGGAATGGCTGGGTACAGAGCGTGGTGAGCGGCGGTGGCCGGGAGGACGGGGCGGAGGATTGGCGGTCGGTGGGGACTGTGGCGGGATATAGAGCGCGAAGTAGAGGTCGAGTCTGTCATTCGGTCGGCGGCGGTCGAGGGCAGTGCGTTAGCCCGGCTGTCCCTGCACGATTCGTGCCAGAGTGCGCTCCTCACGCTGCATGCTGTGGCCCGGGACGGGCGCGCGGCTGACCTGGCTCTCGTCTGCCGCAGAGGACGCTCCGCCGGCCATCACCGAACTGGAGCGGGAGCCGGCTGTCGAGCCGCCGCCGCACCCTCAGCAGGCTCAGGCTCAGCCTCAGCAGCCTCCGCAGCAGCAGCAGCAGGCTGAGCCTCAGCAGCAGCAGGCCGCGCCGGACGCGGAAGAGCGGGACGTGCAGGACGCGGGAGAGCGGCGCGTGGGCTTCAGCGTGGAGGAGCCGGGCGACGACGGCTCCGAGCCGCCGCCGGGCGAACGGCACAACCGGCTGCACCGCCGCGACACGCCACACCACCTCAAAAACAAACGCATCAACGACAAGGTACGACTCGGCGCCAGCACGGACGGGGGCGTTCTTCTGCCCACGCTGAGGCAGTGTGTGTGAGAGTACTTTGCCGATCGATGGTCAGGCCTGCATTGCTATTGTTTGTCCTTGTCTGTTTTTGTGTGAGGTTTATCGCGGAAGTTTCCGAAACTCTTCAGTGTGTAGAACCGGAACTGATACACGGCAGCCTCCGGCAGGCAGGTCGTTTTAGGTTAGCCGATGGTTAGCTGAGGTGTGTGGTGTACTGTTGTGCAGTGCTGTGTATTCAGCCACCCGGTGCACCGTTATGTGCCCAGCCACCGGTCTGCTGCATAGCGATGGCCTGCTAAGGCGCCACAAGTTCGTTGTGTCCTAGTCCCCCGATGTATCGCCAGTCCACACTCACACCTGGCCGGCCGATTGGCTGCTAGTCCTGCGACACACGGCCAGTGTACTGAAATGCCGGCCGCCGACTGAGGTGCCGTCTCCCCCCAGCAGGTGGACCAGGACCAGGTGGCGTCCATCATCGCGCAGGCGCTGAAGCGGCGAGAGGGCGAGGGCGACGCCGGCCTGCCGACGCCGCCGCCCACTCCGGCCGCCCTGCGCGCCGACCGGACCGAGCCGGCCGACCAACAGCCCACCGTCCGGATCGTCCAGGAGCCGTACGACATCACCGTACAGGTCTGTAGCTTGGGACGACAGCCCACCGTCCGTATAGTCTAGGAGCCCTTCATCACCATGCAGGTCTGTAGCTGTTTTTCTGGACGGTACGGTAGGCCGCCTCCGGTCTGACGCGTGTGTCCGTGTTCTGTCGTCCCGGTCTCGGCTTTGAAATTTGTCTGGACGGTGCAGCGAGCGGCCTCCGATCTGACGCCTGTGTCCGTGTTATGTCGTCCCGGTCTCGGCTCTGACGTTTCTCGGGACGTTGCAGCGAGCGGCCTCCGATCTGACGCCTGTGTCCGTGTTCTGTCGTCCCGGTCTCGGCTCTGAAATTTGTCTGGACGGTGCAGCGAGCGGCCTCCGATCTGACGCCTGTGTCCGTGTTCTGTCGTCCCGGTCTCGGCTCTGACGTTTCTCGGGACGTTGCAGCGAGCGGCCTCCGATCTGACGCCTGTGTCCGTGTTATGTCGTCCCGGTCTCGGCTCTGACGTTTCTCGGGACGTTGCAGCGGGCCGCCTCCGGTCTAGGCCTGAGTATCGCCGGCGGCAAGAGCTCGACCCCGTTCCGCGGCGACGACGAGGACGTGTTCATCTCCAAGGTGCTGGACGGAGGCCCGGCGGACCTGGCCGGACTGAAGGTGAGACGCCGATCTCGCCGACGCAGGCTACGGGTGATGGCGCTCCGACGAGGGGCACCGTCCTCTCCTGAGACCGGGCCGCTGCTGCTTGTGCAGCGTGTTCGCTGTGCCCATTGCCGTAAGAAAGGCTGGTAGTTGACAGACGGGAAAACGTCCGTAGACTTGAAAATACATAATCGCATTTTGCGGCGTTTGGCGAGATTCATATTTCGCCAGCGGTATTTGCTGCTCACCGGGGACCACGTGGAGAACGTGCGTCATTGCACTTTGTTTCGTCATGTGTGCGGCCTTGCGGCAGGTAAACTGGTGGCTGTGATACACCGCGACGGTGAGGGTCCGTGTTGTCCGGTATTTACTGCGGCCTGCGTCTTCAGGTGAGCGGCAGGATGACCTCGGTGGTGTGCTCTCAGGTGGGCGACAAGCTGACCTCAGTGAACGGCGTGCCGGTGCTGGGCGCCGACCACTACGAGGTGGTCGGCATCCTGAAGGCGGCCGGCGATACCCTGCAGCTGTCGGTGCTGCGGGAGGTGACGCGACTGGTGCCTCCGCCGGCGGCCGCCGCCCCTGCCGCCGCCGCTCCTATCGCTGACGTGCCGCCGGCGGACGGCGCCGCCGGGGAGCCGGGCCGGCCGGCCGACGCCGTCAACGCGCACGTGGCGCGCCACCGCCAGGAGACGCAGCGGCGGCTGCAGCAGGAGCTGGAGCGGCGCCGGGCCGAGCTGCGGCCGGACGCCCCGCCACCGCTGTCTCCTGCTACCACCGCCGCTCCCGCCGCCGCGCCCGCCCCCGCCCCCGCCCCCGTCCCTGCCGCACCGGAGACGGCCGCGCAGCAGCCGTCGCCGCCGCCCACGGTAGGTTCGACGTGGAACAGTTGAACGCGAATCTGAAGGTGTGGATGAGTCCGACTGTATGATTGCAAACGAGAAGGATGGTCCAGTGGAGCCTGGGAATCAAATTTTTGACAAGGAGTTGCCTTGCGCTCGATTTCCACGCTGTGCATGGGTATCCTACACAGAGTACCCCATCCCATTGTCGCTGTTGGTATCTTAGTATCGCGCGAATGAGACGGCTTGGTCGTTACACTGGCTTGGGCGTGAGTGGTGGCCGCCGCCGGTCGGCCTGACACGTGTCTGCGCCGGTCGGCCGTCCAGGTGAACGGCCAGGAGGACCAACAGCCGGCGGCAGACGGCCGGACACTGAACGGCGACGGAGAGCCGCTCGTGACCTGGCGGGAGACGATCCACACCACGCTCATCCGAGACAAGAACGGCCTCGGCTTCAGCATCTCCGGGGGCAAGGGCGTGGCGCCCTATCAGGACGGCACGGACGTGAGTCACCGGACACCCCTTCACCGGGCAGCGGGCAGCTCTCGGACCTGAGTTCGCCCCGTCACGGGGCTGGCTTAAGAAGGGAAGCGGGCCGTAGTTTCTGTAATTAAGTTTCTAGTCAAGCTCAACAATACGGGACTTGTTTCCCTCTGATTATTCCGGAAATGGATTGTTTTAGGAATCGCTCAATGTTTTAAGACAATTAGCAGTTTCCATCTTTCGTGATTTTTCTTCTGTGAATTACATTCGCTGCTGTTCGATCCTGTCCTTTTCATTTGTTAAAGTAATGTTGATGTCCGTCGTTTGCCTGGGTTTTATCCGTCGCATAGCAGATGCTGTGTCACGTCAGTCGGAGCTGCGGCCGATGAGACCTGAGTCCGGACCGTGCCCGCAGGCGGTGTACGTGTCCCGTATGACGGAGGGCGGCGCCGCCGAGCGGGACGGAAAACTGCGCGTCGGCGACAGGGTCATCTCGGTGAGTCACGTCCTGAGCCGCCGGAGTCGGGCACGCCCCGTCCGGCTCTGACTCTGGCCAGACTCGGCCGGCCGCCGTCCGCCGCTGCACGCCTCACACCGCGGCATGTGGAGCGGGATTCAGAGACCGATCACGAATGCTGCTTCTCGCTGGTGCACTTGACCTCGAGCTCGGCGTTGTGGTCCCATTCGCCGTGCTGCCTCGAGCCCGGCGCGAGCGCTTCTCACGGGACGTGCGTCAGTGTTGTGTCGTTGGCCGCCCTGCCCGAGATGTGGGGCCGCTGCTCGGTCCGCCCGCGACCGCCGCCGGCGGCCTGCTTACCGCAGCCTCGGCACGCCCGCCGCCAGATCAACGGCGTGGACGTGGAGGGCGCGCGCCACGACCAGGCCGTCTCCATGCTGACCGGGCTCGAGCGGTTCGTGCGGCTGATCGTGCAACGCGAGACGCTGGTGCCGGCCTCCGAGGCGGCCGCCGCGCCCGAGGCGCGGCCCGCCTCGCGCTCGTACGGCGCCTACAGTCCGGGCAGCTACATGGCGAACCGGCCCATGTACGGCGGCTACCGGCGACCCGAGTACGGCACGCGTGCCAGCTTACGCTCCTCGGAGCGGCTGTCGGCGGCGGCCGCCGCCGGCGGCGTGCAGGAGCCGGCGCCGCCGCCCGCGGCTGCCCCGGCCGCGCCGGCGGCTGCCCCGGCCGCTGCCCCGGCCGCGCCCCGGCTGCTGCCCCGGCCGCGCCGGCGGCCGCCGAGCCGACCGTCCAGGTCAGTCTCCCGAAGCGGCCGGCTAAGGTGTCAGGTGACCAGCTTCCCCGGTGATCATTGTGACTAAATCCAGTCAGTTGGGTGTTAAGGATGTAGATATTAATTCATGCTACTGGATCGCTCTGCTGTTAGGCCTTCTGGCAGCTGTATTGCTTCTTCCCTTATCTGAGACCATCCAATGAGCACTGAGCAGAGGACGGCTGGTGTCTAATTTCCCCAGGCAATACCAATTGGACGGGCAGGTCAGCGAAGGATGCAAAGGTCTGTGGAGAGGCGGCCAGTAACCAGCGGCGGCGATTCATAGCCATGGCAGGAACAAATCTGACAGCATGAATTTCAGTCTTCATCCTTGACCCTTAACTGACTGAATTTAGCCATCCTGCCGGTGATGTATCCACTATTAGCCGCGTGCCGTGCTGTGAGGAATCAGCTGAAAGCGTCGATGTGCTGGTCGTGCCGTCATTTTATGATGTTTTTGCCTCGGGTTCTGATGTACGTCCGATGTCGGTGCACACTGCAGCAGGCACGCTTGTGGCCGGTTCACCGTACCCGTTGGCACCTCGGCAGCACCTCGGCACGCCGTGTTTGCCCGCGCGGCAGACCGCGCTGTGTGACGCCGCCTTGTGTTTGGTCATACTGAGTGGGCGTGACGACATCCTGTGACGACCGCCTTGTGACGCCGTCCTATGACTGGCCTTGCTTCGTGGGTGTGATGGCCATGTTTAGTGGGTGTGACGCCGTCCTGTGACGGCCGCGGTGGGCGCCTGTGACGCCACCGTGTGACGGGCCATTCCGGCGCAGGACGTGGTGCTGAACAAGGCCGGCGGACCGCTCGGCCTCAGCATCATCGGCGGTTCGGACCACAGCTGCCTGCCGTTCGGCAGAGACGAGCCCGGCACGTTCGTCTCCAAGGTACGGCGCGCCCCGGAGGTGGCGCTCGTCGCTGGTTGGTGGCGGTGTACCCGGTGTATCCGGTGTACCCGGAAAGTACTAGCATATTGCTGTTGGTTCATGCTTCTGCGTTCTTAATTTTACCCGGTCGTAGGCGTTTTTAGCTTCAAGTCACTGTGCACTGATGTGTGTCCAGACTGCAGCACTTAATAGGTTGGAGAGACCGAATAGATCTACATCTCACCAGGTTTCGCGCACTTGTTTTGCCCTGTTATAGGCGCTCTGTCACACACCTCACTGTGAGACCTGATTCGCTGCCGGCCTGTCCCCGTACCCTGACTGTGGGCTAACCTCGCCGTGTACCCTGACTGTGGGCTGACCTCTCCTTCTACCCTGACAGTGGGCCAACCTCTCCCTTTACCCTGGCTATGGGCTGACCTCTCCCTTTACCCTAACTCTGGGCTGACCTCGGCCGCCATCAGATCATTCCTGGCGGAGCCGCCGACCGGACAGGCCAGCTGCGTGTCGGGGACCGACTGATGGCCGTCAATGGGACCGATGTGCGGCTGGCCACACACGAGCGCGTCGTCATGGCCTTGCTCGAGCCCTGCATGCAGATGACGCTGCGCGTGCGCCATGACCCGCTCCCGGCCGGATGGCAGGTGTGTTCTCAGCCGCAGCGTGAAACGTTGTGACTGCGCGGATCCTTGACCCGTCTGTGACGTTGTGTGATTCTGCTTGTTTGTGTTCGGCGTGCGGGTGTTTTCGGTGATCAGCAAAAGCGCTGCTTGATGTCAGGTCGGCGCGTTGTTGGTTGATGGTTCACTGTTCCGCGGTCAGTGTGTGTTGATGTCGACTCGATGGGCCCGGATTTGGTCCGCTAGATGGCTCTGCACGTTTCGCCCTGCTCTGCCCTCTGACCTGACACCGCTGTCGGCAGGAGTTGATTCTGGCGCGCCAGGAGGGCGAGAAGTTGGGCATGAACATCAAGGGCGGCCTGCACGGTCTGCCCGGCAACCCACTGGACAAGCAGGACGAGGGCGTGTTCGTCAGCAAGGTGCATAGCGAGGGCGCCGTACGGCGGGACGGGCGGCTCCGCGTCGGACACCGGCTGGTCGAGGTCAACGGAGTCACCCTGCTGGGGGCGTCACACCAGGTCAGTCGCTCTTCTGGGGACGTCACGGCTGGCCAGTAACATTTATAGGGGCGTCACGTCAGATCAGCCGCCCTGTTGAAGGTAACACACCTTGTCAGTCTCTGCTCTGCTGGGGGCGTCACGTATCAGTCATTCGTCTAGGGACGGTACACCAAACCAGGTGCCCTGTTGGGCATCATTCCAGTGCAGTCACCCTGGTGGAAGTGTCGGTGAACCTGCCGGGGGCGTCGCGATACGCGGTTTCCGTGTACCCGGGAGACGGCCTGTGTTTGGTCCTGAGGTTTGACCGGCTGTCCAAGAGGCGCGCTGTTTGACCCGCTGTTGTACCTGCTGTGTGTCCAGGAGGCGGTGGCGGCGCTGCGCTCGGCGGTCGGCACCCTGACGCTGACGGTGTGTCACGGCTACGACCCGGACGAGGTGGAACGGCGCATCGCCGACGGCGTGCTGACGCAGGCCAAATCGGCCAGCCACTCGGTCAGCAGTCTGGACCGGGCCGAGTCGCCGGAGCCGGCGCCGGCCAACATTGTCCCTGCCGCCTGCGCACCTGCCTTTACCGCCGCCACTGATGTGAGTGACGCTCACCGCCACCAATGTGTGTGACGCTCACCGCCGCTGGTTTGAGTGGTGCTCACATACACCGGTTTGTCCCACGCTTCTGGTGTGTTGTGTCTTAAGACCGCTTTGTCGAAGGTGAATGCAGCGTGTATTGCCGTGAGTGAAGCTCACATTGATGACGGTAGGCTGCAGCTTCCCATGGGACGGAATGCTTGAAAGATGCGTGAGGACTCTCACCTTCCCCCCATTTCATCACCTCCGTTTTCCCTTCATCGCGTGACGCCACTGAGACTGTCCCGAAACCGCAACGGCTCAGGAATCCTGACATTCAGTGACGTACTCCGTAGTGACGTGGCGCAGACGACGTACTCCCCCGTGACGTGACATCGGTTGACACGCCCGGGTGGCATGGCCTCACAGGGCGTGATCTCCGCTGACGTGATTCAGATGACATGGTTCGGGTGACGTGGCGCCGGATGACGTAGCCCCGAGTGGCGTGGCGCGGGTGACGTGGCGGTGACGTGGGCCGGCGGTGCCGCAGGTGACGGAGTCGGCGGCGCCGGACCGGCCGGAGCTGCTGTCTCCCGGCCCGCTGACGCGGCCCACCTTCACCAGCACGGTGAGTGGTGCGCCGGGCCCGGTCCCCGGCCCGGCCCGCCGCAGACCGGCCGACGGTCCGGTCTGGTGGTGCCGGCAGGCCGGAGGTGGGACTCGCGCGGGGCGTGACTGACCGCAGTCTGCGGGCCGGGTGGTGCAGACTGACGTCTCGGATTAGCCGCCCTGGCCAGTAATTCCAGCCGCGTTAGCGCTATGTATTATATGCCTTGTCGGAAGAACGCTACCACAGCTGCTTTCACCGCACGGCACCTCTCCCGCGAAAGGATGGGTCCATTGCCGCTGTTTTTACTCTCGCTTTTGCGTTTTCCTCTTTTCGCTTTCATTTTCTGTTCATATTTGGTCCACGACATCGTCGTGTTTTTTTCTGTTTCTGTTCCTTCTCTGGCCGTATCTGTTGGCTTGCAGTCGTGTTTCTGTTGGCGTGCCGCGCCGCTCTCTCGGTCTGCCGGTGGTTGGTCTCACTGTCCGCCTCTGTCTCTGGGTTTCAGGCGGTGCGGCCCTTGTGATAGCCGCCGGCCGCCTGTGTCGCCGCCGTCGTGCCGTACCCTCCCCTCCCCTCGCTCGCTCCCCGTCGTGTTGACTGCGCCGGTGCGGACCGCCGCGTGCCCCGGGCCAGCTCGGTGGTCCCGGCCGCCGGGCCCAGCTCGTGAACTTCCAGTCGGTGACGGAAGGTCTGTCGCATCGCTAGTGCCATCGACTTTTATAAGGAATACATTGAAACAGTTTCGGAGCCTGCTATGTTCTTACGCGGGGATCGCGTGCCTCGAATGGAAGCAGCGTAATGAAACTTTCCACGCGGGCTTTGGTTCAGCTTTTCACAAGCTTCAGCTTCTGGATGTCTGCTGGCGACGAGACCGTGGGGACCTTTCGGCAGTGGGAGAAGCTCCGTAGGGCAGAATGTTGAAAGGCTGGCGCATGAGCCAAGCATGCGACGATATTTTGTGTCCGTTTTACAGCACTGGGCCGTGATGGCAGAATTGCATGCCACCGTAACAAACCCCGACATCACATAAAACAACTTCGCCCGAATCTGTGTGCTTTTCATGTAACCGTTTCCATGAATGGCCTTTCGGCGTTCTGAGATTCCCGTTTTACTGCGCTGTCGAGCGGTATATGACATTTGATGGTTCGCATGACTGCCGTCGCCACTCAGCCGGACGCCTTTTGATGGGGCGCGCCGCCGTCCCGCAGCTCCTCTCTTCTCGTCTGGCGGCCCCCATGCCGCGCCTCACTAACATCGTTGTGGCTGTGTTCGGTCGGATGTACCGACCGCCGTGCCCCGTCCTCTCGGCACGCGTGCCGCGCGCGCTCTCTGGCTGCGCTCCGTGTGCTCTGCGCATGCGTCGCTCGGTGTGTCTAACTGGATGTCGTGCCGTGCCTCCTCCCTGCCGTGGCATGCGGTGTGCTGACGGCGCGCGCAGCCGGCCAGCCAGCCCGTCGAGAGCCAGCGGCTGGCGGCGGCGCCGGCGGCGTCTCCGATCGTGGCCGAGCGGCCGGCGGCCGGGCCGGCGCCGCCGGTCACGCCGCAGAAGCCGCCCATCGGACCGAAGCCGCGACTGGCGGCCAAACGGAGCCTGGCCGAGCCGGAGCCGGCCGCCGACGCCGCGCACACCGCCCCGGTGAGTGGCCGCCCCGGAGCGGGAGAGCCGCTGCCCGGCCTCCGCGCGGGGCCACGGAGCAGTGGCGTGCGACGCTGGCTGCGACTGGTGGTCTGATGGTCTGGTGCTGGCCGGTTGATCGGGCCAGGCGCTTTGTTGCAAGCTGATGTTGACCAGAGAGTCTACAATAAATATAATGACTTTGTATTGTGTTATCGCGGAATTCATGGTCCATGCAGCGCCCGTGATAACAAATCTGCTGTTGTACGGCTGCACTTCTCTCACTGTACGTAACAGGGCCGCAGTCTGCGTTACCACTGTTTGAGATAGTTGCGGTGTTTAACGCGTCATCTGGCCGCCAGCCGGTGACGGCGACCGAGCCAGCCCAGTCGGCCGCCTCCCCCACCTCGCCTCAGCCCATGACATTCTCGGCCATGAAGCGGTTCTTCGAGACGGAGGTGCGCTCCCAGAAAGAGCCGGCGCCGAAAACCGGTGAGCGAGGCGTGCCGTTCGCCAGCCCGGGCCGACCGGCCGGTGAAGGATCCCAGACTGGTCGGGGCAGGAAGCGTGACAGAAATATATGGCATGCTTTTCTTTGAGCATGACGTCTTTTGCGTTTGCTTGTTTTCTTGATGGTTAGAGGCTGGTTCTGCAGGTTTGCGGGACTTTGTTTAGGCTACTTGTATTTTTGCCATCTTTTGTTTGCTTGTATGTCACGTGTGACGGTTGCTGTGGCATTGATGTGATTTCGGGTTGTGACAAAGGAAACGTGTGAAATAGTTGCGTTTCAACTGTTATGCTGAAAAGTAGACTTTCTGCATGTTTCAGAGAAGCGGTTTACGTTTTTGAGCTCGGACGAAGTAGAGCGTATGAGGCAAGAAGAAGGTACGTGGTGGTGGCCGCTCCGATCACCCTGTGACGCAATCTACCGGTTATTCTGCGTCCATCTCATAGAAAACCGTTATTGGGCCAGTGTTACATTCATCTTTGTTTAAATCAACTGTTGCCCCAAATGGCGAGCACATGTTTTGTATGGATAAATGACTTCTGTGGGTTCGGGTAATGTCATTAGTCATGAGATGCACCGTGCAGTGGTTATACGATCGTGGTAGGCCGTTTGAGCGGCGCTGGCGCTAGGAGTTTCCGCCGTAACGGTGCTGAAGCCGGCTGGTCACGTGACTGGGCCGTTTCAGAGGAGAAGTTCGGCACGATGACGGCGGAGGAGTTTGAGAGCCACCTGGAGGGCCACCTGGTGGCACCAGACTCAGCCGACAACAGCGTCCAGGTGTTGGCCGAACAGCTGGCCGCCCAACAGCACGGCAGGTGCGACACTGGGCCGGCCCAACGGGCACACGCTCGGCCACGCTGCTGGTCAGACGGGGACACTGCTGGGCCGACTCTCAAGCTGCCTGTCTGTTCCGGGATACCCTAGCGTGATCTGAGGTCTTGAGTTGACAGACTTAGATATCGGGAAACCTTGAAAGCATCAGACTGAATGTATAGTTATGTCCAGTCTTTGATGTACTAGACAGCGTGATGAGGATTGCAATGTTTCCCTGTAGAAATGAGATCGGCTCCTTTGCAGCGAACACGATTAGTACGTTCACTGACTTTCCATGTATCTTTTTTGTGTTTGTTAGCCTTTGGTAGCGGATCCGTAGATGGTCCCTCATTGGTTTCGCGGCGTCCGACAGTGTGTTGACACCGCACCGGTGACCAGCCCTCTTGGTGCCATGTCCTGAGACACTGCTGACTGACCTGACCACAGGGACTCGCCGGAGTCCCCCGCCGCTGCCGACCGGCCCCGTATGATGACCGCCAAGGCCGAACGCCGCCTGCGGGAGCGCGTCGGAAGCACCACTTCTGAGGAGGAACAACAGATGTCGCCTGCGGAGTGGCGTGCGTTGCAAGCCGAGAAGCGCGCTGCCTGGCGGCAGGCTAGGCTCAAATCACTGGAGCAGGTAACCTCATTCACGTTCCTTTGAGTCCTTTTGCTTGTCACAAGACATTATCTGCGTTATTTGTCGTGTTCTTCATCCTTTCTTTTTCTCCTCCTCTCTTCTCATCTTCCCCTCACCTCTCGTCTGTTGTTTCCGGTGGCTGTACCCTGTCTCCTAAATCTTCCTGTGTATCAGGATCCCATGTTGTCTCAACCGGACGGTTCCCCGTACTGGCTGTGTCGGTCTCCCCCCCTTCCCCTCCCTCCTTCGCGTCTGCTCCCCGCCGCCGTGGTGAACGTGATCGGGCCGAATTGATCTCATTAGCGAGGTCCGAACCCTGGCTTATGGCATGCTGTGAACTTGGTTTGTTAAAGTTTTCTGTGTAAAAGTTGCGGTCATTAACCCGTCCCCGACTGGGGGGGGGGCAGTTGACTGCCCCCCCTGCGGTTTTTCTGGGATTGCGAGAGAACCAACAAACACAGACCCACGAAACTTTGTGTACCTTTTGCTTCATCAATTTTACGCCTCGTGTCAAAATTTTGACCTCAGGTCGCCTCAGGTGCCTGACCTAGGTCAGGTCAAACAGACATATGTCAAAAAACGTTTAACGCCCTCCAACTTTTTCGCAAAACAAGATATCTCAATAATACTTTCAGGGATTAGTGATCGTGATAGATGCAACAAATCTGCTATCTCCGAATTTTTCGGAATTTTCCGGGTCATTGACCTAAGGTCAAGCCCATTTTTAAGGCATATCGCCGTTTTTTTCGGGAATTGACGGAATATTCCATAACATTTTTAGTGTGGAGTGAAGCAGACATCTAGTTACCGTCATTGGGCAAAGTATCAGTGACTTCCAGCCATTGACCTGAGGTCAGGTCACGAATAACTGTAATGGGCCAAAATGTACCACCGTCAAAATCGACGATGAATTACTCAGAATGGGTAGAAAATGGTAGAACTAGCTTGCACAGACTTAATTAATACCAGGAACCTCAAAAAGTTTAAAAAAGTAGCATATTTTGGAAATAAACAGGCTCTCGCGAATAAAGCTCCACCAACTTTGTAGATTGGTAACTAATGAATTTTTCCGAAATTTAAGCACGAGAAACCATCACAAGAACCACAAAGATCAATAAAATTGACATAGATCGTCTTTTTTTACGAAAATAAAGGAACGCTAAAATTAGTTCCCGTCAATCTGGTACTGCATACGGCAGCGGCGCACACTGACTGCTGACGGGAGAATTATGGTGTCTTTAACTCAACGTTTCGGCGTATATATTGAACAAATCTAGGGAAATTAGACGTGTATCAGCATCCGCGGACATTTACTTGTGTGCTGGTACCTTTACCTATGCGTTATTAGTCACAGCTATTGAGATTCAGGCCATTTCTCGGTCTCATGCAGTCGGCTATGAGAAAGCATATATAGGGCGTAAATTGGCTTACATATTATCTAAAAGTAAAAATGAGAGCAGGTTCGAGTTCTACTCGTCACAGGCTTTCCAACGGTATGCTTATTTTTATCGTGCGACCAACCGTTCGTGAGTTAGAGGGGGGGCAGTCAACTGCCCCCCCCCCCCAGTCGCCGGTGTTCGGGACGGACCGACGGTCGTGCGCGGGTTAATTGTAATGGATTCCGATTCTTACCCGACGTGCTGCTGCGTTGCTCTTTCACGAGGTGAATTGTGAATGATTGCGTTGCGTGCGTGTGGTTATAGACAGTTGACCGTCGTTTCGAAGCATCGTGGTATAATTACCCCCATTTCTGGGTAAGGAGTCTTTCTGAGAACGTGTGGTGGCGGGTCAGAGCGCGGCCAGACCGAGGGCTGTCTGGTGTCGGACGAGGCGCCGACACCCTGCTCTGTCGGACAGGACGCACTGCAGGCGCAGATCGTCATCCGCAAGATGAGTGAGCTGACGGAGGCGCCCGAGGCGGAACCGACGGCCGCCGTCGACGGCGACAACAACCTGCTGTCGGTGCCGGCCGACGGTAACGCCAACAGCGCCGGCACCGGTTCCGACGGCAGCGGAGAGGTGAGGTTATCACAGCGCTGGCACCGGCTTAGAGGGCAGCGAATAGGCGAAATTACTACAGCGCCGACACCGGCTCAGAGGGTAGTGGAGAGGTGATTTTATAACAGCGCCGACACCAGCTCAGACGGAAGCGGAGAGGTGAGGTTATAACAGCGCGGCCACCGGCACTGAGGGTAGCGAAGAGGCGAGGTTATGACAGCGCCGACACCGGCTCAGAGGGTAGTGGAGAGGTGATGTTATAACAGCGCCGACACCGGCTCAGAGGGCAGCGGAGATGTGAGGTTATAACAGTGTCGACACCGGCTTAGAGGGTAGCGAAGAAGCGAGGTTATAACAGCGCCGACACCAGCTCAGAGGGTAGCGGAGAGATGAGCTTATAACTGTCGACACCGGCTTAGAGGGTAGCGAAGAAGCGAGGTTATATCAGCGCGACACCAGATCAGAGGGAAGCGGAAAGGTGAGGTTATAACAGCGCCGCCACCGGCACTGGGAGTAGCGAAGAGGTGGTGTTATAATATTGCCGACATCACCTCAGAGGTAAGCGGAGGGGTGAGGTTATAACAGTGCCGACACCAGCTCAGAGGGTAGCGGAGTGGTGAAGATATGGTAGGCTGGCTCAGGCCCGCAGGTGAGTGGAGAGGAGGAGCTCCGGACGTATGTTATGACTTAATAAAATGGCTCTTGTCATGTTAAGCATCAGCGGTTTGTCACTTGATTGGACTGTTTTGATGCACGTTGCCACGGAATGTGCTGACGATGTGTTTGCTTGGGTAGTGTTACGCGTAAATGGCATAAGACTGGGGCGACTTTGCGCCCAGAAGATAAACAACTCGAGACAAAAGATAAACAGCCGACTGTGCGGTCTGCTGATCAGGATAGAGACGGCTGCTGATTAAAACCAGTGACATTCGTTTATCGCAGGAGTCGACCAGCTCCGGCTCGGAGCCGACCGAGAACAAAACAAAGAACGGCCGGAGGAAGCGATAGAGGCCGGCGGCCGTTTTACCAGAGCGTCGTGTTCCGCGGTGCGGAGCCGGGCCCGGCTGCCCGGCTCGTACTAATCCCGGCCGGCCGGCGGCCGCGGGTGCGGACCAGACAGCCACTGGCCGCCGCCGCCCGGCCGGCTGGCCGCCGCTCACCCGACATAATTTATGCGCGCGGCCTGGCGGCGGAGTGCGTTCGCGCAGGGCGTCGGCCGTCGGCCCGCTTGTGCGGTGGTGGGCAGCGGGACGTGTGGCGGCCGCCGGCCCTGCGCGCCGTTTTATCTTTACCTGGCGCAGGCGAGCGGCGCGCGCGCCGCTAGCGTGGGTGCGTTTGTGTGCGTGTGGGCGTGCTGGACAGGGCCAGACGTCTGGCCGACTGGCGTTTGTAACATGGGACCAGACGAACAATCTTCCAAATATATACCACACAGCGGTGTTGAGGCCGTGGCTCTTCTCCGGCGGCGGGCCGTTCGGGCATATTTCTGGCCGCTCCGACATCATAGGAGCCCGGGAGGCCGTTCGGCCGCAGAACGAGATCCGGCTCTGCGGCGGATCCGATTGGCTGCCGCCGCGCCACCGTCGCCCCTCCACATTCACACATTCGCGCCGAGCGGCGCGATTTACTCTAATTTCATAAACATTGTGCAGCATATTGTCTGGCCAATGAGGCCATTGCCATTCATAGCGGCCGAGGGCGCGGCCGGGTGGCGACCGTTCGTAATCAGGCCGTCCGGATGCGTCCCATCGCCGCCGTCTGGACCGGGGCTCGATCTGTGCCGCGTGGGCCGCCGGCAGTAACTAACGCGTCCGGCCGGAGTGGCCCGGCCATGCGGCAGGATTAACGGATCAAGCCGACAGAGAGGACTGGCTGGCGGGCGGACGATACGACACCGAGCCCGGCCGAAGCCATCTGGGCCGGGCCGAGCTGGGCTGGGCCGAGCCCAGTCCAGCCCAGCAGAACCCGGGCCATTCGCCCCCGATCGAACAGCCGCATCTACAAAACAGGCGTTTGGGTGCCACAAAATATCCACAGATCTATGCATAGTTACCTTCTTCAAGTGTTTCAGGTCCTGTAATGCCGTTTTTTAAAGGACATGTTTCTTCAGATTACTGGGATGATCGTAATCATTGCAGATCGAGCGGGGAATAACACACCATGCCTCAAATTTTGGTGAAGATTTGTCCATGGGGTAACCTAATGCTCCGAATTCACTTGTGCAGATTTTCATTCACTTAAAGCGACGGTTATCGACTTACAGCCTGCGAACACAGATTATTGATGGGAAAACTGCATTGTTGGATTCACAGTGAACCAAATGATGTTTTGGCTATTGACAATGTTTAGTTTCTCACACTTTTGCTTCGTGGCCCCGTGACCTCCGGTCACGTTACCTGACCTTGACACGAGGGATGTGAATACCCAACAATTTTTCTTTTTCATAATTAATACGATACATTGTCGTTACAAGGACACGTTTGGGTAGGTAGATGTTTTCTTTAACCCGCAGACGACCGTGGGTCGGCGACGATCACGCCAAACTGGGGGGGGGGGGCGGTTGACCGCCCCTCTCTAACTCATGAACGGTTGGCCGCACGATAAAAATAAACGCACCATTGGAAAGCCTGTGACGAGTAGAGCTCGAAACTGGTCCCATTTTTAGTTTCAGGTAATATGTAAGCAACTTACGTCCTATATATGTTTGCTCATGGCCGACTGCATGATACCGAGAAACGGCCTGAATCTCAAGGGCTGTGATTAATAACGCATAGGTAAAGTCACGAACGCACAAGTAAAGGTCCGCAGGTGCCGATACACGTCTAATTTCTCGGATTTGTTCAATATATACGCCGAAACGTTGAGTTGAAGACACGGCAATTTTCACGCTGGTTGTCGGCGGGCGCCGCAGCCGTACGCAGAAAGAAATTAACGGAAACTAATTTTAACGTTCCTTTATTTTCGCGACATAAGCCTATCCATGTAAATTTTATTGATCTTAGTGGTTCTTGTGATGGTTTCTCATGCTTAAATTTTGAACAAATTAATTAGTTGCCAATCAACACAAATGGCGGAGCTTTATTAGCGACAGCCCGTTTATTTCCAAAGTATGCAATTTTTGAAAACTTTTTGAGGTTCCTGGTATTGCATACGTTTGTGCAAGCCAGTTCTGACATTTTCTACCCATTCTGTGTAATTCATCGTTGATTTTGGCGGTGGTACATTTTGGTTCACTGCAGTCATTCATGACCTGTCCTCAGGTTAATGGCTGGAAGTCATGGATACTTTGCCCAGTGACGGTAACTAGATGTCTGCTTCACTCCACTCCAAAATGTTATGAAAAATTCTGCGAATTTCCGAAAAAACGACATGTCTTAAAAAGGAGCTTGACCATAGGACAATGGCCATGGCAAATTTGTTGCTTCTATGAAGATCACTAATCCCTGAAAGTGATATTGTAATATCTTGTGTTCCAAAAAAGTAACAGGACGCTAAACTTTTTTGAACATAGGTTCGTTTGACCTGCCCTAGGTCAGACACCTGACTTGGCCTGAGGTCAGAACTTTGACACAAGATGTAGAAATGATCAAGCAAAAGGTACACGAAGTTTCGTGGCGTTGTGTTTGTTCGTTCTCTCGCAACCCTAGAAAAACCTCGGGGGGGGGACGGTCAACCGTCTCCCCAGTCGGAGGTGGGTTAAATGTCATCTGTCGTCCTTAGTTACGCCTCCACGCCTTTTTTAACAATTGGCCGAAAAATTGCGTATTGAGTTAACCCTATAGAATAACGAAGAAAGAAACACTTAATGGGTATAGATTAGCTCCTAAAGAATCCCTGGGCAATTTATGTCACGCAGAATTCCTTCAAAAATAATCAGATCCTCACAAAGACGTTGCAGTTCCACGACATATTGGATACCGGGCATTTATCACACATTAACAAAAGGAATCACTGCTCTGTGGTCTGCCAGACGAAGGTGCATATTATCGGACACTCAATACAAGCGCATAATCTGGTGCGCTGCCCTAGATTAGCAGCACCCACTGCTCTACCCCAGTCTGCGGGCTTGCACACGCATATTGTGCGCCCTGTGCATCTTCATAACACCTTATATGCAATCATCGTACACTGATCGAGAGTAAAAAAAGACTGCACATATTTTTTATCCCTTTCACCGCGACCGACCTCGCAAAGCGTTGCGTAACCCTATTCCCAGCAGGGGGTGGGCTGAATTCGCCCCCTCGGATTTTTTGCTTGCCAATTCCAGGCTTTTTGACGCAGCCTCACAAAACGTGGTGACTTTTTCGAGCTATTCTTCCTACACATTGCGACAAAATTTCGAAATTCTCTTTTGCTCAGGGACGGAGCCAGGCAACGTTTTTTGGGAGGCACCTCAGACCATTTTTGACCCTGTTTGACCCTGTTGAGGGTAAAAGGAAAATGACTGCCAAAAATAATGTTTTTAATAAAGATTGAACTGAAAACTTTATATGATTATATCATATTTATATCATATCATATATCATATTTATATCATATTTATATCATATCATATATCATATTTGATATGATTATATCAAAAGTCAAAATTTGGTTTTATAGGAATAATTTCGGTGCTTTTTTAAAATGCCAAACCCAGAAAACACTTGACGTCAAAGTTTGCCCTCTACTTGTGTACCAAGTTTCATCTCGATATCATGTCGGGTCACGGAGCTATGGCCTAAAATGTCGGTGCGCGTACCGTATATCACAATAGCCGTCACACGGATTTTTTTAAACAGAGTGAATTTCAATTATCGAAAACGTTTACAGATAATGCTAAATGCATGAGAGATCATTCCAAGTGACCCCAAGGTCAGTGGAGGTCATTTAAGGACAAAGGTCGCAAGTTGACCTGAAGAGCATGTGACCATGACAGTTCCCCTTTTTTCATATCCCTGGCACCGCCTATGCTAACATTATACAAACATTGTAATACGATGTCTACTTCTTTAGCATATCATGACCAGCATAAGCCAAAAAGTGCTCTTACCTTGTTTGTTCATGCAGTTTTTGAAAAAACTAATCCTCCTATTTTCGAAACGCTGTGAACGCCCATGAATTTTCTCAAAATTTCAGATGTGTGCACCTATGGCAAAAGTTCTATCCATAATCTCTCGATTCATGCCAATTTCATCGAAATCGGACCATAAACAACAGAGTTATAAGAAATCCAAAAGTTCCCCCGCCTTGCAATTTTTGTCCCCCCTGTTTCCACCCTTTTGAAAATTTTGAAAACTCCTTATTTAAAAGCGTAGTTTACGTCATGGCAAATCGATTGCCGTTTGTTGTGATGAAATCGGATGCTTAGTTCTCGAGATCTCGGGGGGGGGGGCAATCCGCCCCTGCCGGGAATTGGGCATACCGTGTAGCCCTCCGGGAATAGGGTTAACTGTCTTTGGCACTTCTGATGATTTTTCTTGACTCACTACAACAAAATGAATGCTTGAGATAATGTTCTTTGTAAGGAATTTGAATATTTCCCGTGCCGTCCGTTTTTCATGATACGGACTGGTCAGACTTCCTCTGGCTGTACTTCTCTTGGTCGCCCCTCGATGCCATCGCAGGCGTCCTTTCCTGAGACGTCCCGAAGAAATGCCAGTCGCAGTTCAAACCGAAATCGTCATGATGAAAAATGTTGGCGAATTTAAATCGGTTTTCGGTACTGAGTCGTGCATCCGTCCTCGATGGACTGAAATTTGGACAGAAAACTTCAAGAGCATATGAATACTCTAGAAGCGCATTTCATCGAAATCTGAGATGTATGGTGTTAATTTGCGATTTTGATGGTCGATCTGTTGTAGAATGTCCCTACTGTGCCTAATTTCGTGAAATACTGGTATCGTATCCTCAACTTATAATCTGTTTCGCTGACAATTCTACACGATCTGACGATGGGCGGAGTCGATTTTTGGGCAAAAATAACCAGGAACCTAGAACAGAAGCCATGAAATAACGTGACCAGTGGGCGGCTGGTAGTCCTGGTTTCAGTACTTCTTTCTTGTCAGCTGATATTGTTTATTGAAGACATTTACCGAAAATGCTTTGTCGGTAAAATGACGTGGTACAAAAAGGTGAGAGTTCGGGAAAAGAAACTCTCAGTAGGCCAGGTCTGCCACAGACAAGCCACGAAGTCCAAGTTCACCCGCGACAATGGCCTTCTCGGCACAAATAATCCGTCAAATGAAGCGGTCCGGAGGACAGGCAGGCTGCCGTGACCTGAGAGGCCCCTATACCTAAACCGACCAGCCACGATGAGTGCCGGAGGTGGTCATGATCCGATGGACCTCATGATCGCACGAGGAAGGCACGATGAGCACTGGTACTACATAAAGACGAGGTGCTAATACCCCTTAAAGGGGCATCTGCCTAACCCAGTGATTCACGATGTCATAATAGTTTGCCGTGACACTCGATTTTGCGATCGCGTGAGAATCTCGACATCATTGCGGATATTCCCATATGGACAAAAACATGAAGTATTTCGATATCGCCATAGCAGACAAATGCGCACAACAGCAGACCGTCGACGCACCCTTGCTAATGAAGAACAGTGTCCAGCACTGAGGCAAGAGCCCTGTTCAACAGCGGCGACGCTCCAGTACGTGACGGACTGTGCAGCATCGCCATCCGAGTGAGTCTGGACCCCTGGCGCCCTGTCGGCGCACCCCTCGGTAACTAACCTCTGATCCTGGCCGGCGCACCCTTTCACGGCGCGCGCATGGATTGTATCATTAGCGCCGATTGCTGCGGCCATTACTCGCCGCTAACAATGGCTATTGGCGTCGATCAATGTCGACTGACCCTTGTGCTCCTGCGGAGGCAGGCCAGTTATTGAAAACCGGCGCCGCTGCCGCGTCCAGGCGGGGGGAGCGCTCCCGGTCCTGCCGCTCTGCTGGGGATGGAGGGGATGGCGGGAGCGCCCCCGGCCCCGTCAGGCGGCCGGCGCTGGAGGGGATGCCGGGGAGCGCCCATTCCCCCCGCGTCGCCAGTCGGCTGGGGATGTTGGGGAGCTTTCTCAAGCTCACCGGTCTGCCGGAGACAGAAGGGATGGTAGACAGATGATAGGCAACACTCCAAACCCTCAGTCTGCTGTGAATGGAGGTATGACGTGAAGCAAGGGCCTAGCAATGGGAGGGAAGAAATGTAAGCTGTACGAAACCCCACGGAGTCCGGACAGACCGTTTTTCGCTGTCGTTAAAACCTGCAAATCGTCGCGACTCACTCACATGAAAGACGAAGTGCCAGATGCACTAAACCCAGTGTTCTGAATTGGTTTATGCCACCGCTTGACACAGATGATTCGTGACCTGACTGTAGAGGCCAAGAGAAGTCATAATCGAACCAAATTATGGCAACGAATTTTGAATCCAGTGAGGTCAAGGTCAAGTGATCATCTTTACCCGAGACCCTCGCGTAATTTTTGCTACGCATGCTTTCATATGAGCCAGCCGCGATGATTCGCCGAAGTCGTGTTTTGGGGCCAAAGACGGTACGTATGGAAGATTTTGCACCACATCATGTTCAGACCGTGCTCTAGAGCAGACTTACAAGCCCACCTAACTCTTTCTCGAAACCAAAAACTCTCATTCCAACGGCATTTTACGTTTGCATGTTAAACAGTTTGCGCGCTTCCTGTTGTCGCGGATGTCGCTGTTAACCTAACAAAGGCGCCTCTCAACATTTTGTCGTTGCAGTGTTCATTGATCATGTACAGGAAATGGTGAAGATCCCAAGGTAGCCAATGTTTAATATCACCATATGCCATGTGTAACATTGTCTGCAGGGTAAATCATTTAATAATATGCTTGTTTTCTCCGTCATGCTTGGTACTATTCACTCCACGCAGGTGTTTTCTTGGCAAATGGCACGTGTTAGATATACCCATTTTTTTGTTTGTTTGCGAAGTCAACGGGCGCAGCTGTAACAAACAGAACAAACGGCGCATGGGCACAACAGCTGTATTTATCCGAGCTGGACAACAAATCAGATCGGCCTGCATTTGAGCGTTCGATCGTTCCACGTGGGCTGAACACAGCGCACACATGAAGCAGGTACACGCCGGCACCGGGACAACTCACCATTTCCCCGCTCATCCCAGTCTCACGGCGGTGGCGGCTCCTGCCCTGCGGCCGCTCCGCGGGGCTACCGCTGCGACCCGCCCCTCTCGGTCTAACAGACGTGACGGAGGCTCCTGCCCTGCGGCCGCTCCGGGGGGCCTACCGCTGCGACCCGCCCCTCTCGGTCTAACAGACGTGACGGAGGCTCCTGCCCTGCGGCCGCTCCGCGGGGCTACCGCTGCGACCCGCCCCTCTCGGTCTAACAGACGTGACGGAGGCTCCTGCCCTGCGGCCGCTCCGGGGGGCCTACCGCTGCGACCCGCCCCTCTCGGTCTAACAGACGTGACGGAGGCTCCTGCCCTGCGGATGCTTTGAAGACCGTCCGGCGACCTCGGTCAGCGCACGGGGACCGCCGCAGACATACGTACGACCCCGTAACTCCTGATAACGACACCGTAAATGCTGCTCACAGTCTCCAGGAACGGTGCCTCCATGAACGGCAACATCAATAACGACTCCCGCGTGTCCAACGACCCGTACCATGATGCAAGCGTGCGTTGCAGGCGCCGAAAATAGTGCCCAAAGTGGACGCTGAGTGAACAGAATGTGGGGGGAACTGTGCTCGTGAGCTCACCATCTTTTTTCATAAAGATTTTGTGGATATTGCGCAATGCTACCCGGGGTTGTTACAGTTCTATCCAAGGCTTTTACAGTTCTACCCATGGCAACTATGTGACTTTGTTTAGTGACATGAGACTATATCCCATTTTTCCATGCTTCCAATGATAGCCACAAAGCAAACCTCAACCTTACGAAAACAAGGAATACGCAAAGCCCAATAACTTCAGCGCATATGAAAGCATACGTTCCTAGCGTATCACAAAACGACTTGAGGAGGTCTTATAAATATTGCAAATGACGGAACAGAAGTGATGTTTAACGGGACAGGCCACGCAAGAAATACACCGTTCGTCAGCAAGCAGCGAACATCTGAGGTTAGGTGATTCAGCTCATTCAACAGCTATCCTACCAAGGGACGTAACGACAGCCCATTTATACCTAACGCTCCCACCCCGGCAGACATATCGATGTTCTCGGACAGGTTTAGGTCAACGCACGGAAGATTCCAGTTTGCCTGGCACATGTCAGAGCGTTCGCTAAAAACGGCAGCGTGCTGCCGACCACTCTTCACTGCAAGGTCATCACTTCTTCCCTCCAGTGCTGGGCGGCTGCTGTGTAGACTCCTCAGTACCGAGCGGACGAACACTGTGAGTCCTCGTCGTCCCGACCTCTCGGGCGTTCTCCCGAGAGCCTCTTCCCCCTCCCTACGCAGTCGAACACTCTGGGAGGGTCATCTGGCCACAGAGTGTCATCCACCGAGTCCTGCGGCCCAGAGTCTTATCGCCGGGCGCTCTGAGCTCGAACGCCACCCAACAGTCACGGACCAGAGCGTCTTCCTGCGGTTGGCGCAATTCGAATGACTTCCGGCCTGGTGCGTCCTCAAGCCAACACGGTTGACAAGCCTTCTTACACCGGCGTTCTGCTTGTATGTCGGGCTGGAGACTTGATGTTCCCGTCGGCCGGCAGTCCGTCAGCTGTCAGATCAGTAGGCCGTGGCCCTCACCACTGCTTCGAGAGCTGTGAACCTGGCCGGCAGCACCTCTGCTGGACCTCGCAGACCCATTCAGCCCCTGCTTGGACTGATAAGAAGCCAGGAGTGACATACTGCTGCACCCAGGAGGATCGCTACACATGCGATCCGTTTTTGGCCGCTATGACTCGCGACTGGAACAAGCCCTGCATTAACCGACATAATGTTCCGACGGCCCGTCTTTGTTGCGCCGGGCCGTCTTCACTCCTCGGCAGCCCGCCTGTGACGCGCCGTCCCGACGCCCGGCCGGGGTTTGGACGTCCTCGCCTGCCGAGGCTGTCTCTCAGTGCCGCACCGCACGGCTCCCGAGCAGCAGCGGCAGCAGCGGCGGCAGCAGCAGCAGGCCGGCCGGAGCCGTCAGCGGCACCGGCCGGCCGGCGCCTGCGCTGGATGAGGCCGGTCCCGGCCGCTCGGTCCGATCGCCGCCCGTGCTGGTGACGCCTGCCGACAGGGAGCGAGGCCCGCTCAGCCCGCCGCCCCGCAGCCGCGCCGGGCGGCAACCGCACGGGGAACACATTGGCTTGGACTGCAAATAGCAACGCCCCCACGCAGCAGAGCGCTTTTAGCTGACAAATATCTAATGACTGACAAGGCGCTGTCATACCAAACTATTAAGAGCATCACTAACGGGATGTGGAACTGCACGTTTCGGGGTGCTGACGGTATCCTGTGTGGCCGCTGACGTGCCGTACCGGTGTGTGGCGGCAGCCGCTGTTCGGGCGGCCGGTCGGAGGCAGCTGCATTCTGCTGTCTCTGCCGGTCTCGCTGGCGGCGGCTCTCCTCCTCGCGGCGCCGCTGTTCGCGCCGGCGTGCCGCCTCCCTGGCGGCCGCCTCTTTCCTCTGCAGGCGTAAGTGGTCGTCCTCTGTTTTGGAGCGCATCGCCATCCGTTCCTCCGGCGTTGGCTGGCGCTCTGCGAGGAGGGGGGGATTAAAGATCAGCAGCACGTACACCGACGGCTCAGACTAGCATCCTGGGGCGCAGCTTTGATTGGGGACCGGGAGATCACTGTCATTTGCTTCTCCATGAATGTCTGCTCTGCCAGAGTAGTTCTGGTGATGGTGCAGAGGCACACCCAAAGGGAGGGGCTTAGGGGGTTGGGCCCCTCCTCAGGAGGCCGCCTCCGGCCCTCCAGCCCAAATCCAGAGCCCTTCTGCGCTGCGCACGTAGGGACCCTGGGTTTGGGTTGTTTCTGACTACCCTGCTTTGGGGTTTCTCGGGCAAGGCGCTTCATTATGATTCCTTTCTACTGAGGGCTTTCGTACTAGCTAAAGCGACTTCACAGGCTAAGGGGCCCTGCTAGCATGTGAAGGAGGCACCTTTTGGCCTGCAAAGAGGGTCCCTGCCTGCTCGCAGAGGGCCCCTGCCGGCCTGTGAAGGGCTCGCCTGTGGGCCTGTAGATAGGCCTTCTGCTGACATGTTACGAATCGTATGCTAGCTTGTAAAGGGGTCTTGTGCCGCCCTGCAGATAGCCCCCTGCGGGCCTGTGGAAGGGTCCTATAAAGATATCCCATACCATTTGGAAAAAGGTTCCCTGATGGCCAGTAGATGGGTCCCTACCGGCCTGTGAAGCACCCCTGCAGGCCTGTAAAGGGTGACCGGTTAACGTACAAAACGCTCGTAATACCCTGTAGAGGGCGCATCTACGGGCCTTTAGATGGCCTCTTCCTGGTCTATGAAGGAGCTTTCCGCTTTTGGCTGAACAGACCAATAGGATTCCCCGTTGGTCTGTAGGGCAACCTGCCAGCCGTGAAGGGGCCCTCTGTTGGCCTGTAAAGCAAACTTCTGCCGTCCTGTAGAGAGGCCAGTAGAGATGGCCTTATAAAGACCCTCCCCCCGAAAAAAACTGGCCCCTAAAGGAGCCCCTGCACGTAAATAAAGGAATCTTTGCAGTTGCTGGCCTGTAAACGGGCCTATGGCGTTCTGTAAAGTAATCTCCACCTGGCAGTACAGGGCCCCTGTCTCAAAGAGGCCTCCGCTGGCCTATGAAAGGCACGGTCTCTTTGACAAGTCATCTCTTTTTTCTCTGCAACAAAGTGGCCCTTACTGACATGTAAGGACGATCACTGCTTGGCTGTGTCGAACCCGTGCTGAAAGGTGAAGGAGGCCTCCGAGGGCCTGTAATCAGCATGAACCCGCCTTAGAGCCCGTCATATTCAATAGCATTCAGCAGTGTGACGTTCCATAACAAACTAAAATTGGTGTCCATCAATCCACTTGACAGCGAACAGTTTTTAGCTAATTTCCTATATGCGAGGGCACGTTTTTCTGCCTTTTCGTTCTCGTGTATACATATATATATATATATATATATATATATATATATATACCCATTGTCTGGCTGCAAAGCAAGCGTCATGCATGTTGCGGAACGAGGAATACTCCTGAAGTTGGAGGCCCCCGACCGAACGCCTAGCCCCTTTTTTTTGGAAAATCCTGGGTGTGCCGCCGTTAGGTGTGAGGTGTACCGCGACTCGCTGATCCATCACAAATGAACGAATCGTTATAACAACCAGGCAACAGAACTCTGATTAAGGTGCGAGACGTCGCCGACGCCCTCTTCTCCAAAAATGACTGGCGTCCTACGACGGCTTTAGGGCACCAGACTTCAGACCGGTCAGTATTTGATCTGATGATCTTCATTCTCCAGCTTACAATATGGAACGCTCTCCGTCAATCTGCGTGCGACTCAGTGAACGGTTCTGTTCTGGGAAAGCCGGCGCCCGATCTCTGGCCGCGCGTGACGGATCATAAGGCAATGCCCTGTGCGTGACGCGGTCCACTGTCTCCTCGGCTTCACCGCCCCGGGCGCATTAGCTGTGTAAATTGCCCCAGCGACTGCCGAGCGGGGCCCGATCCGTGGGCCCGCCGCGGTGGCGGTGGCGTGACTGCTCGACCGGCCGGCGGTGACGCCTTCCCAGAAGACGGCACCGGCACCGATTAGCCGGACAGGGTTGCTGTTTGAGCGGGCGGCGCGCCCGAGTCGCTCTCGTGACAGACGGTCGGCGGCCTTTTTTTGGCTTCACCCAAATGACCCGCAAATCTGCCACTCTCGTGTCAACTAATGGAAACTGTCCGTACAGTGATTACCGCAGCTTAGCCGCCAATCGATGGACGCCCCAACAGTCGTCCTCCGAAGGTGTCTACAGCCTTCCCAGCTGACCTCTGCTCTGCAATGCCGACATCTGCTCTCTCCCGCCGACCTCTGCTCTTCCCCTGCTGACCTCTGTTCCATTTCGCTGACCTCTGTTCTCCTCTGCTGACCTCTGCTGTCCCCTGCTGAACTCTCCTCTTTCCTGCTGACCTCTACTATCCCCCGCTGACCTCTGTTCCATTCCGCTGACCTCTGCTCTCCCCTGCTGTCCTCTGCTCTCCCCTGCTGTCCTCTGCTCTCTCCTGCTGACCTCTCCTCTCTCCTGCTGACCTCTGCTCTCCCCTGCTGACCTCTGCTCTCTCCTGTTGACCTCTCCCCTCTCCTGCTGACCTCTACTCTCCCCTGCTGGCCTCTGCTCTCCTCTGCTGACCTCTGCTCTCTCCTGCTGACTCTCCTGCTGACCTCTGCTCTCCCCTGCTGACCTCTCCTCTCTCCTGCTGACCTCTACTCTCCCCTGTTGACCTTTGCTCTCTCTGCTGACCTCTGCTCTTCCCTGCTGACCTCTGCTCTCCCCAAGAGCATCTGGCCTCGCGGGTCTGCGGTTCCGTTTTGACCGGACGCATCGGCCAGCCCACTGGACCTCATCGCTGACGTCCGTGAGTCTGGTCTCGCATGCATCGACTTACCGGTTAACCGTATGGTACCATATGCTTCTCCGAAAGCATTCTTCACGACACATTTATAGGTAGTGAAGTCGGTACCATCGACCTTCAATATTTTTAGCCACATGGTTTTCTTGTAGCCACTTTCACTGACAGACATCTGGTACTTCGGACCTGAAATACAAAAGGCTCCAGCTAGAATTACTTGAACCAAATTAGCCCTTCCACTGCACGTTGTCGGCACCATGCATCCCGATCATTTGATCGGCCAATATGGGTCAGTAAGTCCAGAATCCAAGCTAGGTTCTTAGCATAAAGCAAGGGAAACGTCTCTTTCGTAATATTGCTATGTTATTGGCACCAATGAGCAGCACAGAAGACATGTAAGATGATACACGTGCATTTTTCGTCTGATCTTTATAATCTGACAAGAGGACTTATAGTTTCAGACTCGCCGTGAAAAAGGCAGTTTACCGTTACCCGTAGCGTTATTTTGCTTACAAAAATAAAGCATTTTGGCTTCCATTGGAAAGACAACAACCGATCTCTTCACGGCTTTTCTCAGACTAAAACTTTTATTCAGGCGTATAAGGGATGGATCAGCGCGACAGTCCTGGTGAACAGAGAAGAACGATGCAGAATGCAGCCCAGCAGACGCACGTAAGACCAAGCCGGCGTTGGCCTTCGTCCAATAGGCGACCGATGAGGGGTAGCTCTCCGTGTCGCACTGCAGCGTGACGGCCGTGCCCTGGGCCGCCGACAGCAGCTGGCTCGTGACGTTCACCAGCGGTGGAACTGTGGACAGCGGAGCCCACACAGAGCAGGGCACGTCAGAGCGAGTCCGTGTATACCAGCAACACCCGAACCATTTCTTCAGCGAGCCCATGTGTTCATTCAGGTGCAGGGGACGGGGAAGTTCGGTTTGTGTCACCTTGTATTGTCATGTTTCTTGGCGTGATAACTGAAAACGGCGTTTAAAGACAGAGGCTAATACGTCCTTGGCCATAGCCGGTGCTGGCTGATGCGTTTCGCCATACGTGAGTTCATAGTATGGTAAGCCTTTCCGAATGTCCCGAGAGACCGAACTGTTTTAGTTTAGGCGGAGGGACATCGACAGCTCGCGCTTCACGGTCTCATAAACGTCTCGGACGTTGACCTCAAGATCAATGACCACGTCACCTCAATGACCGAAAGCGAAAAAAACGAATCACGGTTTGGTGCTTAACAATCGAAATCACAATCCCATCGTATGGAGGAATTTTAGTTAAAATGCACGCAACGTTGGGACGATGTGATTTTTACATACGGTGGTAAATCCAGCCGGCCGTTTTGAGGCAGTGGAAGTGTATGTATGCATGAAGCAAAACTGAACACATCGACTCACTGAGATGCCAGGAGTATGCATGATGTCGTACCATTGCTCTTCAACCCACAAATGTTAAGGGAAGTGGAATTTTATCTGAACAGATTCCTTCAATAAATCGCAGATCAAAGGGCAGTCAGTGGAGGCGGTCGCCACTCACACTGGACCTGGAGCACGATCCGTTTGGAGACCGACGGCGGCACGCCGTTCGAGGCTACGCACAGATACACAGCCATGTGGTACCGCTTCACCGGCGAGAACGTGATGTCCGTGCCGTTGATGGTCACGCCTGAGGGCAGGAGGACGCAGACGTACTGGGGAAATGCGCACGCTCGCAAACACATGTGCGCACAAAGCGTCGATTTCAGCACTTGCGGAGTACGTGCACAACACAGCCTTTGAAACAGATCGCAAGCCTGGCATCATGTGGTACAACAAAAGAGCAGGTGAGTGCGCTACCGGTAACTTGGGACTTACATGAATGCTGAGCCAAAACGGGAGGACAAATCCGTTTTTGGACCCATTGCTCAGCCCGTTTAAAGGTCCTCAAATAAACAAAAGATCTCCCCCCTCTCTCTCTCTCTGACCCAGTTCAGCTGAGGAACCATGCCTCTCGTTCCACATGTCGGCAGTATACCGACAGAAATGCCGGGTTCGGCGCAGTATACGGAGAGAAATGCCGGGCTCGGCGACTCCATGAGTTTGAACAGCAACGCCGTTTTCCACTGGATGCGCTCGGAACACAGCTTAACTGTCCGACTGTGACGAAAAGTTCGCATTAACTAGCACTTGATAGCGACTAGAGGCGTAACGGGACGAAACATGCATTTACGTAACCTGATTAACGGCGCAAACGGTAGAAGTTAGCATTACCCGAATTCGGTAAATGGAAAGAAACTACTTAAAATTCGTTTTTGCACCGACCAACCCCGAAAATGTGTCATTTCTTCCCGGCATAGTGATGATAAACGTCCTCACAGGGAAGTATCGTTGAGTCAGGTGCTTGTCATGTGTCATGTTGGCACCCGATAACTATTGCTCGTAGAGAAATGTGGTGGACATCATTTGCACTGTAACACTGTATCATCGCTTGCCCCCTGCACGTCCTTGGCTGCTTAGCCAGACGCCTCAGGCGCCGCCAACTTTCAAAACACTCATGTACCGATGCGTATGTGTAGCAAATATGTCGATCTCTGCAAAAGATTCGGGGGGAGGTGCCGAGCTGAGATCCCGACAACCTAATCTCCCCCAAATGTGGGTTTCTCAGCGGATTCAGCCCACTTTTTTTTGACCAACGGAAATTCATGTTTTTGTTAGCATTTGTCAAATCAAAAATTGCCCTTATCTCCATGTTTACGGGTATAGAGAGAGAGAGAGAGAGAGAGAGAGAGAGAGAGAGAGAGAGAGAGAGAAATAGAAGACAGAATGATAGATATTTCATTTTAGGCTTTATTCTTTATTTTCTGCTTATCTCTTATCTATTTCGGCCGTTCTTTTCGCTATTATGACTAATTTCCTTTTAAAACCGGCAGAAAATATTGGGCGGGTCCAAACCAACATTGGGTGGGCCAGGGTCCTCTCAAGAGAATACAAATCGACACCCCTGATAGGTACATATTCATGAAATCTACGTTCATCTTGATGCTTATATAACATTCCAGGTGCATTTTTACGAGCTGATGAAAATTACCCTAAAAGCAGCAATCTTGGTGATTGCTTTCATTGCTACGAAAGTTAACCATGGCACTACGCATTGAATTTGTACTGAAACCAAGCAGTTCACCAGCCTTGCGATCTAATCCAGATCTAAGTCAGTACCTCGCGGCTTCCGTAGTATATTCGCGACGGACCAGCGCTGCGAGTTGAGACATGGGACCAAATCGAGGCCCCGCTGGCGCTTCTCAGCCCCCCCCCCCACCTGCCGTCCAGCAGGTCAGCGATCAAGCTCGGAGATCGCGCCGACGGCGGAAAAACCAACCGCACTCACGGCGCACGAAAGCCAAGTCGTGTCGACCGGCAATTGTGGCGCGCTTTTTCGTCAGCTGATGGACGGCGCATCATTTGTCTGCGGCGGCGTCGCTTGTCGGCACGGCGGAGGCGTTCATTAGACGTGCGCTCGCATTATCGCTCTATTTTCCTCTTGGGCTCTGGGGAGGTCATTTTCAGGTAACAAGAAAACACTCTCAACCGGGGGGCCGAGCCGGCGCAGGAAAGAAGCCACCAACTCGGCGGTCCCCGGGGAGACGCAGGTAATTACTAACTCGCCGCCAGGAGCACTGCTAAAAAACGCGCCAGCTGTAACTACGTTATGGCCGAAACGAACCGAGTTTATCCCACTTTATGGTCCGAGATTTGTGAGGCGTATATGTCAGCAAAGCGCCCGACGTCAGGGAAAATGAATGGGACGCGGGCGGGTCTTTATCTGAGGACTAATTTTTCAGGCATGAGGCACCACCCAGCCTCGGATCCTGCATCAGACTCCGTTCCGATATGATGTTCTGTGCAGACGACGTCCCGATCACACTCACGGCTCTGTTTTGAAACAGCATCCCGATCTTCGCTGTGGGACAGAGTCTCGGTCACAGCTCCCGCATCTGACATGGTCGCAGCCCCTGCTCCGGTACGAGATGGTGTACCGTCGCAGTCCTTCCCCTGCTCCGGTACGAGATGGTGTACCGTCGCAGTCCTTCCCCTGCTCCGGTACGAGATGGTGTACCGTCGCAGTCCTTCCCCTCCTCCGGTACGAGATGGTGTACCGGTCGCAGTCCTTCCCCTGCTCCGGCACGAGATGGTGTACCGGTCGCAGCCCCTGCTCCGGTTTGAGATGGTATATGGTCGCAGCGCCTGCTCCGGTATGAGATGGTGTGCCGGCCCGCGCCGGCCGCCGTCGGCGGCACGTCCGCGGCTGGCGGCGCGCCGCGGCCGCGGGACGTCGAAAGCCGCCATAAATCGGCCAGACAAAGGGCAGCCGGCTCTATTAGTGTAATTGAATCGGCACAGGCCAGGTGCGAATACGTGCCTGGGGAGGCGGGCGGCGGCCGTCTCTCGGCCGGATGAAGTGATGAGCCTCTCAGCCGAGCCGAGCGACTCGGCGGCGGCGGCGGCCGACCGGCGCACGCCACTGACGGACGGCCGCCGACCACCGGACAGGCAGAGACTAGCGACAGAGACTGGGGACGGAGGCGGAGGACGGAGACCAGGCACGGAGACTGGGGGCGGAGACGGAGGACGGGAACGGAGGACATAGACCAACGACAGAGACTGGGGACGGAGACGGAGGACAGAGACCAGGTACGGAGACTGGGAACGGAGACGGGGGACGGAGACCAGGCATGGAGACTGGGGACGGAGACGGAGGACGGGAACGGAGGACATAGACCAGCTACAGAGACTGGGGACGGAGGCGGAGGACGGAGACCAGGCACGGAGACTGGGGACGGAGACGGGGGACGGAGACCAGGCATGGAGACTGGGGACGGAGACGGAGGACGGGAACGGAGGACATAGACCAGCCACAGAGACTGGGGACGGAGACGGGGGACGGAGACCAGGCACGGAGACTGGGGACGGAGACTGGGGATAAAGACTGAGGACAGATACTAGACATGGAAACTGGCGACGGGCACTGGGGACGAAGACTGAAGACGTAGACTAGGCACGGAGACTGGGGCGGAGACTGGGGACGGAAACTGAGGACGGCTGCATAGGCGCAGAAGCCATGGGGCCAGGGGGCTTCGGCCTCTCCCCAACTTTTCTGAAATTTAACACCGACCCTACGGGCGTTGACTGGAAAGAAATGATCCACAATGCTTCTCCGTCCCCTAAATGAAGAGGAGTTCCCGTGCCCCTGGAGACTAGACACGGAGACTGGTGACGAAGATTGGGGACAGAAATTGGGGACGGGGACTGGGACGGCAACTGAGGACGAATAGCGAGAGGGGAGATTGAGGAGGGAGACTTGGAACGGAAACTTGGAAGGAAGCCTATGGAGGGAGACTGGGGAGGAGACTAGGAGAGGCTATGAAGACGAAGACCGCGGTTTCAGGCCGGGGCAGGAGACTGGAGAGGCGACTGGAGGCGGAGAACCGGGGTTGGAGACAGGAAAGGGGGACTGAGGGAGACTGGGGAAGGACAATGGAAAGGAGGCTGGGGATGAGGAATGGGGACGGCAGCTGAGGAGAGGGACGAGGACGGGGAAACCGTCTGAACGGAGAAATGTTTTCAGCGCTGCAGCGAAATCGGAGAAACGTTTTTCTTCCTGCGGCGTCTTCTGACCTTCGTTTTGCTTCAAAACTTATTGTAATTAACTACCTCTCCACTGGTTTTCTTGTTTGCACTGTTCTGAGGGAAAGGAGACCGGAGACGGAGACAGTGGCAAGAAGAGTGAGCAAATTCGGAAAAACTTCGTGTGGATGGCTGAATGGGCAACTTAACAAAAATGACAGTTTAAAATGACTTATCAGCATAAAAAAGGAATCGGAGACATCACAGGCAGAACATGCAAAGAAATAGCGGACCAAAAATAGTTATGGGGACCAAAATCAGTGCCGCGCTCTTTTTGTAATTTCGGGTACGTACTTTTAATTGCCATCTGATGCCATCAGATGTGTATGCGTTTTTTTAAAGCCAACTTTATCTTGCAGAGTGTCGAAGGGCCGACCAACGGAAGCTACGACTAAAGGGCCAGCCAGGAAAGCTGCGGCTGCGCCGCGGGAGTGGCCGGGCGATGCCTCGGCTACCGTGCCAGTTATATCGATTACGCAGAGATCGAACCGGGACCGCGGCCGACCTAAACAAGCCCTGAAACTTGGCCTGCCGGAAAATGGTCCGCCGACACCGTCTATAATGCCCCTGAATTCCAAACAAACTTTGCACAACTCACAAAGTGCAAAATCCACAAATTTGCCAAAAAGACGGTTAAAAATTTATAAGTATTCCAAAAGCTAATGGAAATTCTGGGAGCGCTATACTCCACGCACTTACATGAGGTTTTAAGCATTCAGAACCATTCATAGATGATGATTGTTTTCGTACATCTGTCTGAAGTTTGTTTTTCCTTTTGGTATCCTCCTTTTTCATGCTATACCAATTTTAAAGCTTGAATTTCGATATTATCTTTTCTAATTTTCCTTATTCGCAAATGTAACATATATAAGAATATAGATGCATCGTGCTTCACCATATTCAACACGACTTTTCCGGAAAAAGAACAGCAAGCTATGCAAATGCGTTTTCCGCTTCTTTTCGGAGGGCGGGAGGGCACATGTCTGCCACATATCGAACAATGACAGTCCATTTATTTCTTTTCTTTTTTAGAGCTTCTGCCTATGTTTGATGGGACATTTCAGATTTTCCTACAGATAAATTTGGCTCTCATCATCGTATCTCAACGCTCCTTTTGCCAGAAGAAACTTATGTGAACACGAAATATCACTCGCCGTGATGTGCTAGGAATGAAATAGTGGAATCTAGCAATGCATCGCTTTTGCATTTGAAAACAAGTTTTTAATTATCCAATGCACGATCAGCTAAACTTTCTTATGTGAGCAGCCATATTTTCATCTGTTAGATATTCCAGCTCCCACTGACCGGGGCTGGAGTCCTCCCAACTCCCACTGACCGAGCCTGGAGTCCTCCCAGCTCCCATTGACCGAGCCTGGAGTCCCCCCACCTCCCACTGACCGAGCCTGGAGTCCCCCCACCCCCCACTGACTGGGTTTGGAGTCCCCCCACCTCCCACTGACCGGAGCTGGAGTCCCCCCACCTCCCACTGACTGGGTTTGGAGTCCCCCCACCTCCCACTGACTGGGTTTGGAGTCCCCCCAGCTCCCACTGACCGAGCTTGGAGCCCCCCCCCCCCAGCTCCCACCGACCAGGGCTGGAGTCCTCCCGGCTCCCACTGACCGGGGCCGGTGTCCCCCCAGCTCCCACTGACTGGGTTTGGAGTCCCCACAGCTCCCACTGACCGGGGCTGGAGTCCCCCCAGCTCCCACTGACCGGGGCTGGAGCGGAGCGGACTGCTGTCTCCGCCCTCCCTGTGCCAGGTGATGGTCGGTTCTGGGTAGCCTCTGGCCACGCAGCGCAGCCGAGTCGTCTCGTTCTCGTCCACCAGCAAATCCTCCGACGAGTCGTGCAGCACAATGTCCGGCGGCTCTGTGGAGGACAGGGTGACAAACGTAACTCGACACATCATATCGACATAACCACCGCTAAGTGCTGTCAAACAGGGGCGGCGCCATAACGTTCAGTTGTTACATTCCCCGATCAGCTAGTCACGCAACCGACGATCGAACCATGAACCAAGCTATTATTGGAGTGGTTTCATCATGTCAAACCTGAAACGTCTCTCTGCATATGCTGACCATTTCCAGCCCTTTGAAGGGCAATGAGACAACTGAAGGAAGCAACACGGGTTTATGGCTTCCTGGAAAGGGACAGTCCGAACATGCAGCCAAACCATAAAATGTGCCATCTGGACTGGAGTGAGATTAGCTGAAGGCAGTCTGTTATAATCGCATCACATCAGATGAAAATCCTAGGTTCAAAACAGCACAGGCCCGATTTCCCATCGGAAACAGGCGATGCCTAAAAAAATACGCGCAGATTTCCCCAAAATCCGTTGCAGAACAGCCCTCAAAATCCGATGTCACCGTCGGCGGAAAATTTGTCCGATGGCTGCCATTCAGAGTTGGACCTACATTCGGCACGACCGATTACCGGCATTAATTACTCTCCGCCTCCGCGTGCTGAGCGTTCCCACGCCGCATTCAAATCACGATCTTTCAATGGAAGTTAAGCGAAAAGTTGTAAAACTCGGGGACTTGAACAAATCCTCCGTAATTACTTGCCCTCCGTCGCCGCGTTCGTCGCTAATTAGTGGCGCTGTAATTGCAATCAATTTCCGTCATGTATTATTGAGTCGACGCGGCGGCCCGCGTCCTCCCTGTGTAAGTAAGCTGTCCATCCATCTTCGCCGCTGTCATCCAGCGATTCTGTTTGTTTGCCGACAATAAATAAATTATGGTCGCGCCGTCCGCCGCGGACGGCCCGGTCTGTTCGCCAGTGTAGGGGGGGGGGGCGTGACGGGAGGGCTGACGTGGGCTGACGTGTCCTGTCTGTTGACGCCGTGACCGTGGCCGGGGAGGGCACGAGGCTCAGCTGTGATGGGTCTCACTTTTTACGATATTTCATCACGGAAGTTTGGTCTGATGATACATCAAATGATGCATCGTTTAATGCAAGTGACCGTTTTATCATCCCGTGGATTTGTATCACCTGGCCGTCCTGACTATGCAGTGGGCCTTGGAAGAGATAGGCAGGTCGGAAAATAATCCTCACAGTTAAATCGTTACTGCTCTCATTGCTTAACCCCCCCCCCACTGGCCGGGGAGAGCGTTTTACGTCGTCCCCCTTGCTTATTTCTAAGATATCTCCCGAACGAATAAATGCAACATCCTGAAACTTTCACTCATTTTTTAATATCAATAATGCACATACTGATGAAAAATTGGGTACGAGGCATCTTGAGTCACGTCTTAATGGCGTCACAAAGACAACCATGTTTTGCATTTCGACATTCAGTTTTACTTTATCGCTATATTGTTGGTGTTTTTACAATGTATGGTGACTTTGGCTTGCACTGCATATCAGCATGACCTGAAAGTTAAATATGGAGCATCTGTGACCTCATGTTAGATGATGCTAGGTCAGTTATGTATTTTCTCTTTCCGGGTCCAGTGGGAATACATTTTAGAAAACGAACTGGATATACTGATTCCTGGATACGGCCAGATGGGTCATCGATTTTTTTTTCCAACAAAATGCACGCATAACTTACACAGCAATTTATTCCAACAGTGCAACACTATTTTGTAGTTTGACCTTTGGCGTTTTTATGCAGATTTCAGTTTAGCCAGTAAGCTGGCGGCGTGCGTTTGACGTTCTGGATGACCGCTGTGCATATGCTGACCTTGCAACGTTGTGCAACATTTCATTAAAGTATGCAACATGGGAAACATTGACTAGTAGGATCATTCAGAGGTGTCAGGTGGAGGCCACTAGAGTGCTCGTGATACTCCGAGTATGAAGCTGCAAAATGTTGCAATGCATGTGCACGGTAATCGGAGACACTTCGAAGCTTTTCTTGTGTTTCAAGGTATTTTGCATATTGGAAGCGTCCTTTTTGGAATCTTCATGTCAGATGGGCTAGGAAACATGTGTTACATGACCCGTTATCACGGACGTCAAATTTGGCCCGGCCTATAGCCTTGACTTTTGATGACCTTGGGTCAGGCGTCACTCAGAAATGAGGTAAAGGTACCAGAGACATATTTCCATGCCAACTTCAGTCTCGGTCTGCTTCTCATTGTCATTAGACAGCTCTGGAGAAAAGTGTCTCTTCTGGGTGTTTGACCTGTCCTTTGACGTCACCAGTGACAAAAAAATAATCAAATGTAAATGTCGCGGGGCCGCATGGTTCGGCACTAGTGATCGCCATTTCAGTCAGCGAAACCGGGTTATTGGTTCTCTAGATGGACGAGGGGCGTTAATCCCCCCCCCCCGTCAATGGAAGGTGGCGAAACAACCCAGTCAAAATGACGGGTAAACTAATATTGTTCGTTCGTTAATCGTTACGTTGCTCGCTACTACCCGGTCGGGTTTTTTTCACCCTGGATGGAAATGATGTCAGTTAGCCCAGGGCTGACAGCACACTCACGCTGGAAAACTATGCGTGACCGGGGACAGTTCAGTTTGCCAGGTCCAAGAACGCTTTAAGGCTGGTACAACGCCGATTCTGAAAACTTGTGTTTGTACGTATTTTCACGACGTTTTTGATCGTTCATTTTGACAATGGCGTCTTACACTGGTTGGTGGGGAAGAAGTATGCTACACGTAAACGACGCAGGCTAGTGGCCAATGCCAGGAACCCCTCAGGAAGACTGGTCGTCGTGCATGCTGTCTAGCCTAAATTCCCTCGGACAAACGACTAGGTCCGTCCAAATTGATTAGAACCTGCCGTCGTCGAGTAAGAAGACCTGACAACTTATTTTGGCACCATAAATTACATACAAAGCCACGCTCCTTGCTCGTTTCATAAAATGCGATTTTTTTGGAAGAATCCAATGCAGTTTAATATCAATAAGCTTATAAACTAAACGTCAGGTTGTCCTTTTTACAGTGTGTCATTCGTTTATTTCACTCGTAATGTTACGAACAGGAAAGGCCGCCGAATGTTTTAAATGTGAATTATTTCAAAGGTAACAGCACTGATGGAAACTGATTGCCTATGGAAGGCCCTAGCCTCAAAATAACTATTCTTGAGCTAGCAAAGTTCCCGAAGTTAAGAGACGAAGTTCGTAGCGCTACAAACTCCAGGGGCCCGGCACCTTAAAACAGTTCGAACAGATCAAACTAATCACGGCGTTTTGGCCAGCAACGTTGATACTTGCAAGGCAATAAGGCTCATGATTTGCTTTCATGTTTTGTTAGATGAATGAAACATTTCACAAATGAAGATGTTCAACGCCGGCTTGATTATACATAATCCAGTTGCATTTCGAACGCACTCTACAGGACACTGGCATCAGATGGCGTTAACTACATTTTCTTGGTTGGCAGCAGACACCATTTTAAACCCTCTTCACTCGCCGTTTGCTCGAAACGGTGGGTGAGACGTGGAAATAAAATAAAACCAAAAAACCAACCGATGTCAAGGGGCACTCCTCTCTGGCTGACAACTCACCGACCACCTCCAGGTAGCCCATCTGGCTGCGCATGGGATCCGTGTTGATCTGGCACATGTACCAGCCAGTGTCGTGGCGGTCCACGTTGCTGATGCGCAGGTTCCAGACGCGGTCGTCGGACTGCGTCAGCGAGATCTGGTAGTTGCGCGTGATGAGGTGGCTGCCGATCGTGAGAATGGTCTGCGTGTCGACCTTCACCCAGGCTACCTGGCGACGAGGGAACACCCGTACGGTAAGAATGGCGCGATGGGCTGACTTTTCATGCAGTCAGGCTGACGTTACAAACAGGTCCATCAGTTAACGATTTCGAAAAGATAAGACTTGACCTTGCGGCGAACAGTAGGACCATTCACATAGAGCAGTAAATGCAGTGGCGCATTGTGTCTAGGACGAGCATGAATAATAGTTTTGCTTTTCGTGACATACCAGGCGCGCACTCTTGTGGCGACCTGAATTCTGCTCTGTTCCCGTGTGGGGATCATTTTATACTGAGTTCCTCCTGGGCCGCTGTGGGAGCAATGTGAATGATCGAGGCTAGGTCAAAAATGCAATATTTCAGAGCCAAACAATACGTGGTTACTTAAAACCCTGTAGAGATTTGCGAGCCTCTGACTCGGTGGCGTTTGCGTGTTCGTAATCCCAGAGCGGAACATGAATAAAATGGCTTATACCTAGTTAGTTTCATAAGGTCCATAAGGTGGCATATACCTAGTTAGCCAGGTCAGTAGATAACCTGCGATTCCGATAAAGCGCCATCTGTTGCGAGCTAGCCAGACTCTAACTACGCCCAAATCTGTCAAGGACTCAGTGCAAATGGACCCAGCATGGAATCAGAGCACAACGCTGGTGACGACGCCTAACCTGACTGTCTGAGCAACAAATTTTATTGTTTTTTTTTATTTGGGTCAGATAACGCCAGTATACTTATGGCCCTTTCTATCAGCACCGAGGAGGCCAGTGGAATCCGTTGATATATCAAACCCAGAGAACATTTACGAACAAAACCCAGAAGCTGCCAATCTGCCGGCAGGGTACGCTTAGTTAAGAATGAAAACTTCGACAAACGAGACCAAAAAACCGTGTCAGCAAGTGCCGCGCAACCGTAAGGTGGGGGTTTCCAAACGCGCAATATGGCAGCAACAACTCGGAAGCCACCCGTGCACCCTAACGACCGGCTGGCTACCGTTCCCTTCACCTGAAGTCGGTACCAGACCCTGTGAGTGGCCGCGGCGGCTGAGGGATGCCTGACGGTCGCCGGGGGACGCGGCTCTGTTTCGGCTTCGCCGGCCCGGCAGGCTTTCACGGCATTAGCACAAAGTTGGCGCACTTGGTCGACCGTCGACACCCTCGCGACCGGGGCAGAGGCTCGGACGGCCGCTGGGAGAGGCGCCTCACCGCCGCCGCCGCCGCCGCCGACGCGCCACATCCGATAATCGGCCAAGTTGGCCCGTTATTGAAAAACTCCCCCGTCCGGCGCTAAGTCGACAGATTAGCTGGCGAGTCTGGGCTGGGCGGTCTCCCCAGGTGAGTCGGCGGACGGTCCAGTATCACCAGGTGAGTCAGCGGACGGTCCGGAGCCACCAGGTGAGTCAGCGGACGGTCCGGAGCCACCAGGTGAGTCGGCGGACGATCCGGCGTCGGTCCGCGCTGGCGATGGTGGTCGCTGCCCATGTGAGCCCATGTGATCGGCCACCGGTGGAGCTCGACAGGGAACCATTAGGATACTCTCTCGCACTTCCTGCATTAGGCAGTGGATGCCATTTGGCGTGGCGAGATCGTTAAGAGCGCGAACTCGATGTCGATGAAACGTCATACGTCTTCAGAAGCATACTTCATTCATTCATTCAGATGCATAGATAACAGTGTGGCAGCAGTCACATGGCAACGTAAGGACGATTTTGAGACCTGAAGAGGCCATGGAATGGGATTGGATGTTTTGGAAATGAGAGGCAATAACATCTGCATGGATTAAGAGACGGAGGATGCATCCTACAGCGATGGCTTGTGTATCCGAAATCATAGCGGATGTAAAACAGTAGTTCTGTTACCTCCATTGTATACCGGATTTTCCGGCAGGTTTCTAAATTAGACCACGATTTCTATGAATCAGTTTCCGGGGAGGTTCACAAAGATGAGGTTCTAGGTTCACAAAGCAAAAGGGACGAAAAATTGCGCGTGAAAACTACGTGTCATTTTGCTTGAACTAACCAACCACGAAACAATTCCCTTTTTTTTGTTTAGGTCTCACATTCTCTCCCAAAATGCCCGCGACCGACTTTTCAGTGAACCAGCATCTATTCAGCAGGAAGCCATACCCAAGTGGCACCGCAGCGGAGGGTTCGGCCGGCCTCTTGCTTTGACGAGCTCCGCGCGGAGCCGCGCTGGGCCGTAAGCCCGGCGAGGGCCGCGCCGACCCTCCGACCGGCCGTCTCAGACGTCGGTTAAGTAATCAGACCTGAGGGGGCGGCCGCGGCAGCGCCCGGCCGCAGCACACCCCCAATATCCAGCCGCATTTTTCATCATTCCGCGGCGCTTTTCGGTGCATACGGCAGGAACGACGGCAATAAAGTCTGGTTAGGCGCGCGGCCGGCGCCGGGTAATGGGCGGCCTGGCGACAGTGTCGCACCACCTGAAGATTACCGCCGACCGGCCAATATCGGCACAACGGTCGGCTCGCGGGCCGTAATGGTCCGGCGCCGAGAGGCAGGGCCGCAGCCCGGCCGGACCCGCCGACCGCGGCCGCTCCAGGTGGAACAGGCGCAGGGACCCGACGGCAGCCGGGCAGCAGCCTCCACGCCAGTGATGATTAGCGGAATCCGAGTTCCGACTTTTCCAAGATTTTACGGCTTCTGAATCGGAAATCGGCATTTCTCGACAAAAATGGACAGCTTATTGCAAGAAAACTGCTCCAAAAAATGCAGCAAAACAAAATGTTGCTTAACACTCCAGTTATAAACTCAACTCCAAGCATGGCGCAAAGCTATCATTTTGATAGTCATTCGGCACCATGGTTAGCTAAGCTTCTGCACTTTGCATACCCAATCCAATCCCATATCTTCAAATACTCATGTCCACATTTCACACATTTGAAGTGAAACATGACTGTTGTTGGTCAAACCAATCATTATGGACTTTTAAGAGAAAATCGGAATGCATCACATTGGCTACAATTTTAATGCAATTACATATCCAAACAGAACACAATATATTATGCAACGATTTGCAAGAACAAACCAACTTCCTAGGTAATTCAGTACTTTATAATTTGCAGATGATCCATAACTTCAGTTTTATGAAAATATTAACATGCGCACTGGAGGGGGAGCACTTTTGTACCACCCCCACCTGTTCTTCTTGAAAATCTCGAGAACAGATGGGAGCTGGTCGATGCTACTTTGTGACATTTATGGCAATTCAATGCCTCGTCGATTGACGCGAAAAAAATCGAAAACCGGCCGGTGGTTTTTGAAGTTTGAAGCCAGGGTCAGTAAGGGTCAAGGTCGTCAAAGGTCAAGGTCAACCAGCTTGTGAGGTGATTCATATTTGCTTTGAAACATGTCGGTTTGTATGAGATATGCATTTAAATACCCTAATAAAGATAAGTGTGCGCGCATTGATACGCTTGCATATACCAGGGTTAGTGCAAGTAGAGGTCATCAAAGTCAAGGTTAACTATTTCGTGACCTGGTCCAAATTTTCTATGCAATATGTCGATTTGTATGGCATGTGCATTCAAAGACCCTAATAAAACACGTTTGGCATATTGATGCTCATATATATATATATATATATATATATATATATATATATATATATATATATATATATATGTGTATATATATATATATACATATATATCCCGTTTTATACCATCAGTCATGTAATTGGGCTCATTATAACGAAATAAATTCGCACGAACAGTTGACATAAAACTTACTTCAGGTTAAAAATTTCATCCAAGTACAATGACCTCACTTCACTTCTTTTCACCTAACGGAGGTTAGTAAATGGAAGAAGTGATCAAATATACCAATGTTGGCTACCTTCACTGAAAATACACCAAAAAATGTGCTTAGCGCCCTTATTTACGCTCAAGCTACAGCAGCGTCCTATGTTGTTCGAGATCTGAGTATAAAAAATGGAAAAATGACCCCATACGTTAATGACCTGGCATGACCTCGACCCAAAATTCTCAGCAAAGACGAATGAAAATTGCCGTATTTGAGGCTTTAACGCTAAGACACCCACCTATTCCCCGTTTTGTTTCAAAAGCCGTACAAAATGGCCTGTACGGGACGAGAAAGTATGCAATGTTGATCTTTTCGGCCCCATTGGACCTTGAAAATGTTGACCTAGAGTCATGAAAATCGCACACAATGTAAATCCTTATAACTCAACTCTACCCTTGAGCCTTCATGTCTCTAGCTCTTTTCGTTTCTGAGATCAGAGGGGAGCACTTCTGTGTCCCTTTCCAGTGCGAGTTCGCGCGAGGCCCTCTTCCACTACACGTGTAAGTTGATCAGCTTTTTTATAATTTTTTTTAATCTAATAATTTTTTTTATAATCTCGATAGTTTTCTATATATATATATATATATATATATATATATATATATATATATATATATACGTTACAATAATCGATCATTTTCCCGTACACTGCCCACAGGTACAATGTTCAGTCCTGAGATTACTGGGGGTATCCATGCATCCCACAATTATACGTACATTACTCTTATGGAAAGCCCACGGTTATGTCACAGCACTGCAAACCGGAAACTGATCTAATATCCGCAGATGACCCAGTTATTTGAAGTCATGTCAAAACTGCAAACTGGAGCTCATGATATGATACAAAGCTCAAGTATACCGTTTCCCCATAACACTGGCTTGTACCATAACCGCAAATCGGCAAATCTCATTGTTACATCTCGGCTCAGTGTTACATCCTACTCCCTTCTCACCGTTAAACTTGCCTTATCTATTTATATAAAATGATTTGGTTTCAGTCTATACGTGCCATTCATCGTCTCACGCCGCACAGTCTTCCTTCTCCTTGATACTGTCAGTCCTATTTCGTTCGACAGCCCAGGAAAATGCTCCACATTTTATGTCTTATGGCTGCACATTAACGTACATGGCTGCCAGATTGTGAAAAATCGCCAGCAGTAACCGTTTTTTAGAAAACAGTATTTCACACAAACTGAATATTGGAAAGACCACGCAGGATGCGCCACACATGTAAAGAACAATTATCCATTTTGGTTTAAGAAGTGTCCACAGCTAATGCTTTAACTGTAAGCCACCATCTGTAAACAAAGGCGTAGGTGCGAGGCGAAAACCTGCAGGAATGGCGGGACGAGTACAATACCCAGGCGTTCCGCCTTACGACCACCACTATGGGCCTAAAAAATTGGAAGACGTGTTTATTTTGTCCCTCCCTCCGTCAGCCATGCTCATTTCGTCTCCTTCCGTCAGCCGTAAATCATTTCTTATAAAGTAAAAATATAAATCAGCAATACATATAGTCCTGGATGTTTGCTAACCGTGAGAAGGCGTTGAAATTTGAAATATATATATATATATATATATATATATATATATATATATATACATATATCGGAATTCTCTTAGACGGGCTTGGATCTTGGTTAATCATGGACACTTAAATGTTTTACTCTTCGGAAATTAGTCGGAAATTGGTTTGATTTCTCCGAAATTAACAACACTACTTCATACTCGGAAGCAGCACGCTCCGAGGTGGGTATGCCAAAGTCGGGGAACAGAGGTGCAGGGTGGACAGGAGCCGAGCAGCCTCCACGCCTGGAGTCCCCTTACACGCCTGGCCGTATGCGCGCCTAGTGACTGAATCAGGTAAGAGAAAAGACGGGGACAGAGTGAGGTCCGAGGCTGATTCAGGGCAGAACAAGCAGGGCTGGAGACCGAACTGAAGGGGAACAAACGGGAAATATCTAGCTAACTGAGCACAAAAATGCAAGAACAAACTGATGACAGACCCGATAAAACCAGGTCAACCAAGATAAAGAGCTGGTGAGGGCAACATTTGTGAACACAGAAATAACAGTAAAAGATAGACGTTGTAGGGGGGCACCCCTGAAAGCCTGCTGTTTGTATGTCGTATTCGTCGTTTTCGGGTCATGTTAACGTAGCTCATTTACTTATTTATTTGTTTATTTATTTGTTTATTTATTCACTGCACACATTTAATGGTTCCGAAACACTCGGGTCTTGCCTCCGCATTGCCACACAAGTCACAGGCACAAAAATACAAAAAAGAAAACAGAAATCGGGACAAAATAGCTTGATAAAAATAACAAAAAAATACAATATTTGCAGCAAACACGCACACTGAAAGAGGACTACCTTTGTGCACCCCCTCACCATCTGTTTTTCTCGAAAATCTCGGGATCGGATCGGAACTGGTCGCTGCTACTTTGCGACTTTAATGGCCATTGAATAACTCGTCGATTGACGCAAGAAACGAAAATGGGCCGAAAATTTTCGAAGTTTGGGGCATTTCAATTCAAAGAAACATATCGAAAACAGCGGTTGTCGCTGACAAATGGGAACTTTGCCAAAGGACTAACGTTCTACGTAAAACTACTTTTTGAATGTTATCAGCCGACATCATTCAGGCACATGTGAGGCATGCACCAAGACCAAAGCCAAGGTCAGTAAGCGTCAAGGTCAAGATCAAAGATCAAGGCCAACCAGCTTGTGAGCGGGTCCAAATTTGCTTTGCAACATGTCGTTTTGTATGAAAAAGCATTCAAAGATCCTAATAAAAACAAGTGTGCGCGCATTGATACACTTACACATACCAGGGTCAATGAAGGTCAAGGTCACCAAAGGTCAAGGTCAAGCAGCTTTGAGCTGGTCCGGATTTCCTTACCAACATGTCAGTTTGTATGAAAAATGCTTCCAAAGACCCTAAAAAAAACACATGTGCGCACATTGATATTCTTACTTATACCAGGGCCAGTGCAGGATTTGCTTTGCAACAGGTCGATTTATATGAAATGTGTATTCAAAGACCCTAATAAAAATCCGTTTGCCATATAATATAATAAATATATGTATATATGATATATATAATATATATATATATATATATAATATGTGATGAATACGTTTGAAACACATACATACACACACACATATATATATATATATATATATATATATATATATATATATATATATATATATACAAGTTTTACGTTTGATCGAAATGATCAAATGTAGCGATGTTGGTTATCCTCCTTGAAAATACGCCAAAAGATGCGTTAAGGGCACTAATTTACGCCCGAGCTACACCAATATCCCGTGTTGCTCGAAATCTGTTGTGGAAAAAAATGAAAAATGACACTATAGGTCAACCACCTGCCATGACGTCGACCCGAAATCCTGAATGACGACGCGAATGGAAATAGTCTTATTCCACGTATTAACGCTCAAACACGCACCCTTTTCCCGTTTCGTTCGAAAAGCCGTACGGAATGGCGTGTGCGGGCCGAGAGTGTCCAAAGTTGACATTTTTGACCCCATTTGACCTTGAAGACATTGATCTAGAGTCATAAAAAATGTACACTATGTAAATCATTATGACCCTACCCTACCCATAAAATTTCATGTCCCTAGCTCTTTCCGTTTCCGAGATCGGATGGGTGCACTTTTTAGCCCCCTTCCAGTGCGCGTTAGCGCGAAACCCCCTTTCACTGCGCGTATTAAGCTATTCATCGTTGGGATGACGCTTGCGAAAAAAGGCCATCATCAAATACAGAACAGCCGTTGCCTTAGCCTAAGTGTTTTTAAAATCAGTGAAAAACATTGCTAAACTAAAAAGTGGATGGAGCCATCCACTTGGTGATGGTTGTTCCTCTGTTTCATGAGCGTGACAGTCGGCAGGGTAGGTAAGGGTAGGTGCTGCCATAAAAACTGGAAAATCCATGCTTTAGTCCTGTGGTGTTACATGGAAAGATACTACTTCAAAATGGTTCCGGTCCTAATGCTTCTAGAAACTTGCTTATTCCCATGCTCTTTTTCCAATGCTTTTTGACAGATTAAAAAAAAAAATCTTCAGTTTCTCGAGCTCAGTAAGCTCTGTGGTCCTTTTCCTAATCCATGCTCCATATTTTCAAAATCATGGCTGCGCTCCGGAGTCCGTTGTCCTGTTCCTCGGTACGGCTGGCAGCCTCGAACCACAAAACACAAGCTAGTGGCACTGGTAGCTATGCTGTGCCGCGGGCCGCAATGCTGTGCGGTGCAGCGTCCCACCTTAAACTCGAACCATAAGCATAGGCCGCCGGTGTGCTAGCATACTGTCTCTCGATCCAGATGACTAGCTGTTGTGCGGTACAATGTACCACCATGGCGGAAATTGCGCGAAATCCCGTCAAGATGGAAGCCATCTCATGCAAACCGAGCGAATGACTTGTTCTGACTGGCGTCGTTTCGAGCAGTGTAACGCGACAGAATATTGTGGGAACGTCTTGATGTGATGCCTCTCTTGGGCTCCAAATTATCAGCAAACAGTGGGCCTAGCACTAGCGGATTGGGGGGGGGGAGGAGCATGCCCTCTTTTCGGCAAAAAATCCGCTGTCAACATATCTTTCAAACCCCATTGTCGAGTGGAAATTTTACGTATTTTGCTTGGGAACGATTTTTGCAACAGGCATGTTAATATTCATTAATGGCGAAACTCAAAAGTGGTCGAAATCCGAGAAAAAATCAGCTTTTGAGGGTAGGATAAGTTACATGGACGGAAGTTTGCCTCCCCCTTAGCGCATGGTCTGGATCCATCCGTGACTCCTGAACTGCTAGCGGTTTTGATCATGCTCAACTTGCGCACATATCGTTAAAATAAACTTTGCAGGACAGGTTAGCACAAAGTGCATAAAGCTTTCCACCTCTCACCGCAAGCAGATCTGGTATCGATTCGCCTCTGAACGGCAATCGTCAGTCTGCGTAAGGCAGTGGGTATTTCTGTTTGAATCAGGCCGCTGCGCAACAGCGCGGTACCGGATGAGCAGGCTTTTCGAGCTCTTTCATGGCTGTCATGGCTTTGCGTCAAACGGTCATCTGAATGTCTCACGCAGACTGTCGGCCGCGTGCGGGTGGCGCTGGTGGACGGACACCAGTCGGCCGTCCTGAATGGCGGCCGACTTTACAGCAGTCACGGGTTAGACCGGCCAAGTCCGGACCAAACGGACATTGATCGACTGCCGGCCGGCCGGCGACAGACAAATCAGTCCAACGTCCAGACGACCGAAAGGTCAACAGATCCGATGAATGGGCAAACAGCGCAATGGATTTGGTGCCACATCGCGATATGACAGGGGAGCAAATATGCAACGTCATTACGTTTGCTCACTGAAGGGAGAATGATTTGTTTACCCGGAATCACAAGTTCCTACAGTCATTGCTAGAGATGATTGCCTGTGTGTGTCTGTGTTTTCTGGGCTTTCAGAAATATTTTTCTACTGCAATGTCAGAGTTTTATTCGGCATTTTGCAGTCTTCTCTACTCCAAAGTGTCCGATAATCGACAGAGAAATTCCATTTGCCAAAATGGGTTATTCCGTGTCATGAATTAGAGTATAATCCTTTGCCAGCCTGAATATGTAATACTTAGCGTTTATCGGGTGTGCTAGTTCTTGTTGAGAGACATCAAAAAATATTCTTATTGTAGCACTATGCGAGGACTGGTAAACAAAGACGGCTGGGTTTTAAGCGTGATGTGGTTCTACTGTCGTGCGAAAGAGCGTTCAAAGGCCATTTCTGCTGGTTGTTAGGGCAGGGCACTTCTCTGAAAGACTTCATCACAGTGCGTCCATTATTGAAAAGAACAAAGTAAAACAATGGAAAAGATCCTGCACTATCCGTCGAAGGCAGACATCCGGGAGCATTGATTCAAATACATTTCATGATTCGGGCTGCATTGATGTTTTGTTGGTGCATCGCATGCAACAAACGGCTCTCTTTGGTTACGGCGTGTTGTGCCAGCATACTAGCAATAACAAGATAGAGTGATCAAAAGCTACGAGTTGATTCTTCACCATGAACTCAGTCAGAGGCACCAGAAACTCTTTCGGTTGGTTTTGCAGTTGCAGTTTGCTCAAGTGACACACTTTCTTTTTGCTACAAGGTATAAAAGTGGGCCATGAAGGTTAGTGCGATTTAGTGCGTTTAATTGAACTATGTGAGGCAAAATATTTTCTGTTATGTTACGTGTGGAAAGCATTTGTCCTCACAGCCGTATGAGGTGCAAGCCACTTCAAACGAGTTGGTGCCCTATTGCGCGGCGGCTCAGGATGACTGTAGAACAAAACGGCAAGAGCAACCTCTTCACCTTTACTCTCTATTCAGTGTGTTCACAATGAGAAAGTCGGCGATCGACTTGATCACTGCAACCGACTCTATCCCTTATCCCCGATCATGGATCACCGCGACTCACTCGCCAAGACGTTATTTAGATACCTTGTAGTTGCCGAGATTCTCTGTGACGCACACCAGTGTCGCGTCACGACCCTTTGTGGCCGTGACATTCTTCACCGGCTCGGCAAAAGAGGGCAGCTTTTCTGAAACAAACATCACATTTCAGTCGTTCTGCATGAGCCATGGTCTGCCATTTCACCATTCAAAACGCGTACTGCTCACGATGACTGTAAATACTCGTAAGCAGCCCAATGTTCCGTGAATACTCGTGAGCAGCCCAGTATTCCGGTGCGAGCCCAGGACAGACCCAGGCGCTGCCGAACAGAGCAGGGCGACCACATGCAGATGGTGTCTGAACTAGCAAAAGTCAAGATCGAGAAACGTTTAAATCACTTTGAGTGAAATGTTCAAGTCGCCAAAGATTTCAAGCAATGCATTGTTTAACTGAAAATAACATTTAACAACAATTAAATGTTCGGGTTGATGATTGATTCTAGCAGTTACGAGTAGGCATGAATTAATTCTCTGTTTTGAAAAGGTGATTAAAAAGGTGAAAAAAAATACGGCCACAAAGAACGACATTAAATGGATCCATTGTTGACACCTGTACGCTATCGTGGTATTACAGAAGTGTAGAAGAATAAAAAAAATCAACGGCAGCAGAAAATGAGCTCGCTGTCTAAGATGACAGGACGGAATACGCCTGATCTGACAGATGATGCTAGTAACTGGCTTTCCAAATAGCACTTAATGTGCTGGGGCGTGAAGACACATGATACAAGATACAAGAAACGATCAAATACTCTGAGTGCAGTAATATTTAATTTATTGCCGTTCTGTCTGCTGGTTGATTCGTTTGACAAATCAACATGCTTTTGCAACCGGAACCTGAACATTATTCCGTGACCTGCCATCCATAACTTGTAATCATTGACGTGTCGTACGTGTTTTTTCCCTTTTGGCTTCAAAGTGGAAGTTTTCTCGGGCGCCAGAATACCACACTAGCTGGACCGCTTCCGTCTGAAGCTGAAGAACGTCCCAAAGTGAAGGAGTAAGTAGAATCATTTGTTTCGAAACCTTTAGTCGGATATCAAGTGCACGTCTTTCGTAAAAAGAAAACAGTGTATTTTGCGCCAAGATTCTAGCATGTATGGTGTACCAGAGACAATTCCGAACAAACTAAATTAATTACGTAAGAAGGGGTCAGAGACTGCTCCTTTAACGACTGAGTTTCTCATTTCTCCTGATGACCTCGAACGAGTCGCGTAGCATTTCCGCAAGACTGGAATATTTCTCTTTCTCAAGATGAAAGCCTTCCAGACGCCCATCCGCGCCGCCACGGTACCTGATTTCGCACTTGAACTCTTCCTTTTTCATTTCGCCGCCGGCTCGCATTTTGTCTCAATGGAGGAAAAACAGACGCCCTAATGCGCCCCGGGCCAGATGAAACAGCTGTTTAGCAGCTCGTCGGCGGCGACGTGCGGCCGTCCGAGCACCGCCGAGCGGTGAGCCTCCCTCGGGCCCGTATCATAATAAATTGAGCAATCAGCCGTAATCTACGACCGGCGGCGAGATTTCGTGGTGGCAACAGAAAAACCTGGCGTCCGTCGGCCCCGGTGCCGCCGCCCGCCGATTCCTCGCCGAGCCGCATTCGGCATCATTCCGTGTTAAACGCCCTAATGCGTGCCGCGTCCGGTCGTAAAGGGTGAAATTGCCGCGTTTGCATAGCCGCGCCGCCGCCCGGCGCCGTATCATTTGGCGCTTCTGTCTCTGGAACCGGCTGCGCTTTCTCACGCTAGCCGGTCGCGGGATGAACTTTATTATCGCCCGGCATGGCAAACAGTTACCGAATGAATACAAACGCGCAACTGGCCGGGACTGGCAGGCGGCGGATGGCGCGCCGGGAAGGGCGGTAACGCCGCCGACGGCTCAGACACGCCGCTGTCGACGCGAGGTGCGACCCGCCGCCGCCGTTTGCGGGGCGCCGCTCCGGAAAACGGTGTGCTTCATGCAGATCCGGCGCCTCCGCCGGCGAATAACGCGCAGACGAGACTGTGGAGAGGAAAACAGACAGGCCTATCTCATCCTGGATGTAACGAGGTTTGTTGCAAAAGAATACTTACAAGACGCGAAAGAAACCAGGAGATGTTGGTTCATGAAAACCTGGAATTACTGGCGTTAAAATGAAAAAAAAAACTCTGAAACATTAACAGAGTATTTTTTGCCTGTCCTGTGGGGGGCACAGCTCTAGTGGCGTTTATTGGCCGAATCGAGTCCACCTGGCTCCGATAAATCTCCGCAGACGGCGGCCGGCCTCAATTATTCCCCTTCCGCTTGTTTGCCAGTTTGTGAGAGTGGACACTCGAGCGTGACTCTGAGATGTTTTCGGAAGCGGACTCGCTCGCTGCGACCAAACGCTGAGGAGGGGGGAGTGGGGGAAGTGGTGTATGACGTGGTGGCGCTCCGGTCCCAGGTTTGGACGGCTCGACAGCCTGACGAGCAAAGGCGATCTGAGACGTCACGATGGTCTCAGTTTGCGCACGGTCTCTAAATTTACCTGCACCATGCGGTCAGGAGACCCATGAGGTTTGTTAATGGTGCGAAAACATTTTCGGGGAGAAGCCCAAGTGGATGTTTTCTCACTTCCTAGGGTTTCTTCAGCGACCACCTTGGTATTTTTATGGCTTATGTCAGCCAACAATCACAAACCAGATACCCGCCGAGCAGATGACGAAGAAAGCATGGCAATGTTCACGCATTCGTCATCCTCGCAATCTCTGCAGTTCCACGCACACAAATAAAATAGCATTGATAAATACTATAATAAAATACAAATCAACAATGTGCATCATTCTGGACTACTCCAGGAATGCAAAGCGCAGGCCCACACTGCCTTGCACGTTTAAGTGGTTTTAGAAGCGACGTAGCCTCTCCTAGAGCGCGCCAACAAAGCTTAAAGAAGGAAAATGAAGCAAAAGGCGCGATTGTCACGAAAATACATCCTGCAAAATTCATGACGCATTACGCAAGACCGCCGTGGACACCGAAATCGGTGCGGCATTCACGAACCAGAGCAGCTGCTGCGGGTCATAACACAGCGCAAACCGTCCCTTGAGACGGACCAGAGCCGTCCGAGAGAAGCCGCTGCACGGCCTGGTCCGGTCCTGATCAGCCCTGAGACGGACCAGAGCCGTCCGAGAGAAGCCGCTGCACGGCCTGGTCCGGTCCTGATCGGCCCTGAGACGGACCAGAGCCGTCCGAGAGAAGCCGCTGCACGGCCTGGTCCGGTCCTGATCAGCCCTGAGACGGACCAGAGCCGTCCGAGAGAAGCCGCTGCACGCCGTGGTCCGGTCCTGATCGGCCCTGCGGCGGCCCAGACCGTGCCGGCCTGCCGCTGCGCCGGCGGAGGCTGGCCCGGGCAGAGGCCGCGCTCCCACCACAGGTCGATATATCGGGGACCGCCGGCCGGGCGGAGTCGTCACACCTTTCGAATTAGCCGGCTGTCCCTCTCAGGCCGGCGCCGGAGAGCGGCGCCGATCAGCAGCGCCGCGCCGCGCAGGAGAGGACAGGAAAAACGGCCCCGAACCTGGGCGGCTGGAGACACGGGCGAGCAAAAGACGGAGCGGGACGTGAGAACGAAAACATTGCACTGACGAAAAGATTTGGGAGAGACACGAGTGAGGAGACGATCTGAAACGCGGTGAGCTCCTTTCCTGGACAGTGGTCTTTCGAAGTCGAAACTAGGAGTTCTGCTGAGTAGCCGGTAACTAAACTCTGTCTCAAGCGATTAACATTAACCAAACAAGATTGCGTTGTTATCGTCGTACTGCCTAGTGTTGGGTATTTCTACCTGTGCATGCATGCCACAAAAATACGTTTTGGTGCTGACGTCGCTGGCAACACAAGACATTCTGAAACTGCAGTCAGGAACTTGATCAATGGTGACATAAGGTTTTATGCCGTTAGGGATGTGATTACGTTGGCTTAGCTCACTCTGCTGTTGCTGGAACAGCTTGGAGCTATTCATAAATGGGGTCGTTACTGGCATTTAAAGCCGCTGCGAGGAATATGGCTGGACGTGTGATACATTGCAGGCTCAAGAAAGAGATTGTGTTAACAAAGACGCCTGTACGCTTCGGCGTGGTAAGCTCGTGCTTGAACGCCTATGTATAAGCGTTAAGCATAAAGAAGGGACTAATGGTATAACAAAAACGGCGAAAGATACTCAAGAACATGGGTATAACAGGTATGACGAATCCCGGAAAACATAAATAGGACATGCTGTTCAATGAGAAGGAAAAAAACAAACAGAATATGTAAGCGTTCTGTTTGCTGTCCTGCAATGCTCCTGTTGTCAGATCCTTAGATATTTGCAATGGTGAAATGATTTCGAATGGTTAAAACATCGTTTCGAAATTGATAATTCGGGTTGTATGAGAGCATGAAATTCTCCCGAGCTTGGAATTAAAAAAAATTCTTCTACCTGGTACCACAAACGGATATATTTGAATAAATGTTGAGTTTAGCAACGACATTCTCTGACCGTAAGCGGTGATTGAAAACAATGAAGCTACTTAATTGTACTCTAAATTTGTTACTGAGAATGAGCCACGCTAATGCATGGTACGCTTTTTCCTGTCGTCGATGTCAAAAGAAAATACACTCGCCGACCAATTCTCCACAGCAGCTGCGTCACTCCAGCGCCCCGAGGCCGAACCCCGCACAACAAAACAACACAACAGCCCGCATGCCCAGTTTCCCAAGTCCGCAATGGATCGATGTGGCCCGTTCGGCCGAGGTGCCGTGTCCGGAGCCCGCCGCCACCGCCACACCAGTCCCTCGGGACCACTGGCCCTGCTGTCGGCCGTGTACTCCGTCTGGGCGGGCGGCCCCGTACCGGCGGCCCGCTGTCCGGAGGAGGCGCCGGCCGTCTGACGCCGGCGTTCCCGCTCTCTAATCGTGGCGTCCGCCCGCGTCGATAACGTTGTTTGTGGCGGTTTAATTCTGTTAAGACGGCGGTGCCGGATTACAGGCCACCGTTACGGGGTGACGGCCCGGCCGCCGCCGCCGCCCGCTAAAGACGCCGTAAAAGTGCGCCGGCCGGCGGCCGCGCGTGACAAACAGCCGGCCGGCGGCGGCCGAGGCGACGGGGAGATCGCGCCGGGCCGACTGACGCCCTGAACAGGGCCGCCGCCGGGCCGGCTGACGCCCTGCACAGGGCCGCCGCCGGGCCGACTGACGCCCTGAACAGGGCCGCCGCCGGGCCGACTGACGCCCTGAACAGGGCCGCCGCCGGGCCGACTGACGCACTGAACGGCAGTGCCGGATTACACGGTACCGGCAGACCGCAGCGAGCTATATTCAGCAATTCTGCCGTACAATAGTGCATTTTGCTTTTCGTTTTCCTGTTAGCAAGGGGTATCACGACATAAGACATGCTGGTTTGTTTTGTTTGTTCTGCTTTTTTGCTTTTTTCAATAACTTTTTCCCTCTGCGAGCCAACGTAGGGTGCTTTGTGTCGTCATTGATTGATGTGAAAGCACTCCTGGTCACCTAATAAAAGGTGACGGTTGAAAAAATACTGGAAGCAGATGATAATACGTGCCTCCGATACGTATCGCGTTCTCACTACAGTCTTAAGTTTAAAGAAATATGTTCTCAATATTTGTTATCTTGTATTTAGTTGTTACATTCATTTCCGTCCCACTACGATGACAGTTTTTGTCATGTTCTGAAATGTGCAAATGGGCGCACATTCTTGCTAGTCCGCATCAGGCCTGTGCTGCTGAGCTGAGCGCCCGCAGCGCAGTACGAGAACGGGCCACGTTAGACCATCAGACAGGAAGGCCCCACTCCTGAGACCGGGCCTGCAGGGGTCACCGGGCCGCAATTAACCACTCTGCCGGCCGCGGCGCCCCCACACCGCACGACTCAATGCCAATCTAGTAATCAGATTAGGCGGCATCGGCGGAGGTGGCGGCCGCCGGCACCTCAGCACCGCTGGACCAGGCGCACTCCGGGCATTAGCCGGCGTAATCATGTCCACATCGACCGCAGGAGGCGGCCGTTCACAGGCGCCCCCCCCCCTCGCTCCCGCCCTCGGCCCGGGGGCACGCACCGGCCGCCAGTCATCAGCGCCCCCTCCCCTCGCCCCCGATCCGGCTAACGAACCGCCCTCTCCGGACACCCGGACTCAGGATCGGCCCCAGACGGCTGGACTCCTGGACTGACTCTGGACGGCCGGACTCTGGACTTCCTCAGCACGGTCGGACTCTGCACTGACCGATGTCGCTCAGGCCGCGGGTCGGCCGCTGCTGGTGTCCCCTCTCGGTGGGCCGTCCGGCCGGTCCGGCTGGACCGGCTCATCATCAGGCCGGGCCGGATCAAATGATCAACCCTCGGCCGGGCCGGGCGCACCCCGGCCATCACCCAGATCAAATGAAGCCACGACCATTACATGAGCCAAGACGAGAACTCGTCAGGCCGCGGAACAGACGGCCCGAGAACTCGGCGGGCCGCGGAACAGACGGCCCGAGAACTCGGCGGGCCGCGGAACAGCCGGCCCGAGAACTCGTCAGGCCGCCGAACAGCCAGCCCGAGAACTCGTCAGGCCGAGGCGGATGCGGAAAGATGGGGATCAAGGGGAGAAGCTACCTCGTGCTGTCACAGCGCTGACTGCCTACCTCTGACTGCATAAGTGATAGTTATCCAAGCGATAGCCTAGCTCGTGGTAGTCCTTTTCGCGCGTCAACCAAAGAGAAATCTTCTAAGTCCAAAACTTCTGCTTACGACACCATCACTCAATCATCTGCCTACACCAGCTCCCACCACACGCAGAGATACTTCAGCTACGAGTTCCGTAGTACGGAAGCCTCCACGATGGCAAAGGCTCGGTTTTTATTCTCCCTATGATAGAAACGATCCGGGCCAAGACCTACAGAAATGAAGTGGTTCCAACCAATAAGAAACGGTTATACGATCGAACGAGGGGCGTAAATCGTCAGATGGACCAATCAGAGTCGGAGGTATCACCTTGCTATTCCAAGAATTACAGGATGCTGACCTCCCTTGTTTGCCGCTGAGACTGAGTTTTTCACGGGAAGTATCTAGGCACATTACTGATAAAGAATGCTATTAAACATAACAGTCCTGTTGCTGTGAGCCTACACTCGACATCCCAGACGCCTTTACCTGAGTACGCCGAACTCGGGCTTGAGGCTTTCGGGCTGAAGATTTTAGTGCTTGAGATGTCGGTAGGAAATCTTTAACAACAAAGAAATACTTGAAATAAGAAATCCTTCAGACTATCAGAGAGCTTTAAGAGAATGACGGCCTTGAGTTATAATTCTTTTAGATCCATCAAGTGGACTTTGTTACATCAGCCAAGAACGCTGAATACGAACAAATCTAGCAATACATGTACGACTGCTGGTCTCATTGGGGTCTCTACCATCGGCATCATTACATGACGGTATCGGTCGTTCGACATAGAGTGAGATTTTAAAGTATGCCCGGTATTTTATATATTCAGTGTCATACACAGCCTATTTACAATCAGACGTGTTCATGCATCATTTAAATCCGAGAAGCTGCAGAAGTCAAAGGTAATCGGTATGCGTACGTGCATACATCAGCCCAAAATTTTTCAAACGAATACCTTTTCTTTTGACCAGGACTTTTGCTTTGTTTTGCTTTAACGCTTTGGATGGTGGATAAAAGCAGATGAGCCTATACTATTGCTTTTAAGCGCCGGAGTCCTGATTTATGAACCCCCACCTTTATGCACCAGAGTCAAGAGTCCTGACCTTGACCTGGAGGGAGGGTTTAAGCATGCTGTTGAAGGTCATGCAATGACATTGGTATACACTATCGCAGATAAACTTTGACCTATCCACACTGGCAACATAAAGTTGCCGAGCTGATGTATCTCAAGTCGGTGTGTCAGCGTCCCATCACAGGTCGACTGTGACATGTGCCGCTGTGCCACAGCGTTCTGATATTGGACGACTGTGACCCGTGACACTGTGTCAGCATTTGGTCGTGATCGGCCGTGACTTGTGACGCTGTGGCAGTGTCTTTCGTTCAACGGTCGTGACCAGTCACAATGTGGCAACATTCAGCCGTAGATCGACCGCGACCTGTGACATTGTGACAGCGTTCGGATAGCTGACGGCAGTAACCTGTGGCAATGTGACAGCACTGAATCGTGGGTCGGCCGTGACTTGTGATGCTGTGGCAAGTATCGGCTGTCGGACGTCTGTGACCTGTGACAATGTGACAGCAGTTAGTCGTAGGTCGGCCGTGACCTGTGACATTGTGACAGCATTTAGTCGTAGGTCGGCCATGACCTGTGACATTGTGGCAGCGTTCGGATATTGGAAGGCCGTAACCTGTGACAATGTGACAGCATTTAGTGGTGGGGCGGCTCTGACTTGTGACGTTTTGACAATGATCAGTTGTTAGATGTCTGCGACCTATGACGCTGTGACAGTGTTGGGTCGTCGATCGCCTGTGACGCTGTGACAGTGACTGTTCGTTGGTCAGCTGTGATTTGTTGTTCTGTGAGCGCTCATTCGTTGGTCGGCTGTGCCCTGTGGCGCTGTGGCAGTGTTTGGCCATAGGTCGGCTGTGACCTGTGACGCTGTGGCAGTGTTCGGCCATAGGTCGGCTGTGACCTGTGACGCTGTGGCAGTGTTCTGCCATAGGTCGGCTGTGACTTGTGATGCTGTGACAGCGCTCGGTCACCTGAAGGCCGGCCAGTGGGTCCGAGAAGCCCGGTGCGACCGGGTAAGCGGCCGATGCGCCACATAATGTACTTCCTGTGTGGCATTAGCCGCGCCCATCCATCATTATCCACGTCAGGTTAATTGGCTGATGCCGCCCCCGGCCTCGACCTAACCCCTCCGGCCGGCGACGGCAGGGGGGGGGGGGGCGGCACCCACCGACAGGGTGACGTTCACGATCGCAGGACACGGCGACCCTCCCGGCTGGTTTGTACAGCGGTCCTCGAGGCATGCGGCCGGCAGGCACGTATGGGCTCTTGGCGAAGGCACACAATGAAACCAGCACCCCATAATGTCCGTTTACGAGCTACAGAGACGGCGTCGCGCCGGTTCGGCGACGACAGCCGGCTGACACCGGATGAACAGTGTGGTCGAAACCGGTCGATGCACGCTAAACGTCGCCACTCCGCTAGCATGCTCACCCGACTGATGCTTAGCCTGCACTCAGGGTACCGTTCAATAGGGTGACCGGATAGTTGATTTTGCTATCCGGCCGGGTAACGGATAAGCCAGATTATAGCAATTATCCGGCCTGATATTGATATTTTTAGTCACTATACACATGCATTAAAGGAAGTGTTGCGTATTTTAGCGCTGATGCAAGTCTCGTGTTTGTTTGTCATTAGTTAGAGAACATATTTTTGAACTGTGAATTGTGAATTGTGAATTTTTGAACTTGAACTATCGAAGCACGCTACGATGACATTGCCCATCATGATGACGCACGGCACGGCACGGCACGGCACGGCCCACTTCCTTCAAGAGAAGGCGACCTGAGAACGGTGATGTTGAAAAGGAATGGGCGCGGAGGCTCGAGCAGGAGCAGAAGAAGAAGTGGAACGCTTCTTGGCCATGTCACTGACGGCCAGGAACGCTGACGCTCTGGATTAGTGGAAAGAAGCGGTGATTTGTCCATTGCTTCGATAACTTTCCCGCCAGCTTCTCAGCGCACCATCGTCATCAGTGTTCTCTGAGAGGATGTTCCCAGAATATGGTAACATATTTGAAGCGAAGAGAAACTGACTTCTTCCAACGACAGGAAAGAAGTCGCTGTTTGTGCACCAGAACGCCTGCAAGTTCTCTCCCCGAAGTGCGTGGTTCCATGGCAAAGATGTCTTTCGTCTTTCATGTCAAATGCATGGCACATAACGGCATGGCTATGTAACAAATAACAAATATACACTCATCCAAGAATCGTTTTTGTAACATTGAGCGGTGTGTATAATTAAGTCGGATATCGCAATCCAATGAGCCAGCGAAGTCATCAAACACAATCACTTGGTACTCTTATAAGTGGCAGTCATTGACCTGATGCGATTGATACGCCACTCTCGCCTAGCTAGCGTTGTTATCAGTGGCTTGGGCGGGTTTTGGAACGCCGTACTCGTCTCCGACATGTGGGCTGTGATGCAAATAGGGCAGAATTGAATATCCGGCACCCGGCCGAATAGCACGAATTACCCCGCCGGATTTGCATCCCTACCGTTCAAGGGTCCGTATTCGTTGTCCAACATAGGAGAAAATAGCTTTTAGCAAACCTTATTTAGTGCGCAAAAATGTGAATCACGTGTGAGCGTATTTCAGCGCACGCAAAGGCTTTTTTCCAATATTCATGTATACCATTCGAAATATTTCCTTCGAAGCAAAGGCACTTCGTCCTATTGAATTCATTGCGTAATGCCGAAACTGGCATCAATGCACACCCTTCTGTGCTACTTTACAAAAACTCTTCCTTCACGTGTCGTCCAAACACTGAGTTGGATATTTCATTTTTAGACATACATTATATCCTTCACCGGGCCTGGGGGCATGAAAACCCCACTCCGGTTTTCTGACGCTAACCAAAAGACGAAAAGGCGCAGAAATACGCACATTGGAGTACTTTTTCAGCAAGACGATGTTCCAGCAACATAGGAGTAACATAACATTTTGAAAATTGTTTTGATTGACACAAAATTTGGGAAGTTGAAAGAACATAACAAATAAAACAATTTTGCCATCTCATTTGTGGGGGAAATTTCCAGGTCAGTGACCTTAAGTCAGCTGAACTTTTGACGTTTTTACGTTTACATTTTACGTTTGATTGTGGGACTGGTTCGTCGGTTTTGAAACTTGGATACACATCCTGGTACTTTTCGCGTCATTTTCGCACGTAATTGTACCCCTTGACCCGTGACCTGAAGTCACGTCACTTTTGATATCGAATTTTCAGACTCGCAACTGAGTATGGTGCTTTGGTTTGCAGTTTTGGGATGCCTAATGGTAACCATATCCGCTTCGGAAGCACTAGAATAGTTTTGAAATCATTTGATATCAATATCATTTGAAAAGAACTTATTTCCCAAGGGTGATCCAGCCCATTCAACCCAGGCTGACCTGACTTGACCTTTTGAAATAAAATGCCTGTTTTCAATGCGAACACACTTTGTATGACCATAAATGGTAAGAACTATGTCTATGTTTTCCTTCTGTACACTTTGTACTGCATCACCCCTTATTTTAGTCGGGAAAATAAAAACCCTTGACGTCGCGAGAATAACTTTCCGCCATTATTAAGTTTTTGCTTCGCGGCCGTGCCGATCGCTCACCGTCTGAGTGACGATCGACCATCATCGAACACACGTCAACATGATTCTGACGAACATTGCTTGACGTAATGTAAAGCCAATTTGCAGGCCAAGGACACGCTGAGTCAGAGAAATTTGAAAAACTGAAAATGCAAAATGCGATTGTACCCCTGGCGGTGAACTTGAGAAACAAACCTGGGAACCACAATGATATGCTAGGACAGACCGTGTACCCGCCTACCTGCACAGCAAACTTGGTGCGTCTAGCTCGAGTGGTTTTCGACAAGGAGCGATTTCTGATAGATAACATAAAATAAAAACAGACGGTAAACTTGGGAACTACCGTGACCCCAAATAGGCGACCCCCTACCAGCCCGCGGAGAGTCAGTGTACCAAGTTTGGCACGTGTGTCGTCGCTCGTTTAACCTGGAACCCGACACAAGGGTAATGGGACTATCATTCCTTTCATTGCAAATTTCAGCTACGATGACATTTGCGTGACCCATTGACCTAGACCCAAACCCCAAGCATTTTCTGATAGCCATGATAATGGCGAATGCTGCTGCTCGTGCTGGTGCTTGCTGCAGCGCTGGTGCTTACAGAATCGATTTATTGTCAAACGTTTGGGAACCATATCGCTAAGAAAACTTCAACATGCATTGACATGGCTATCCTGAGTCATTAACGTGATCTGGGAGGTCACCTTTGGACCTGAAACCAAAAAATGGACATCGTTGAGTTGCTTACCTAACGAGCAACACACTGGTTTTCACTGAGTTACTCTGTATCTCTTGGTCCAAAAGTTAGTGGGAGGGGTCATTTTAACCCCCCCCGGGCGAGGGTGTAAAAATGGCCACCCCGGGCGAGGGTCAAACTTTCAAAAGACCATACCATGGCTTGTATCACGTCAAGCATTCCGGCGCAAAATAAAATGTTGATCCCTCTACTCTAAAGGTCCTCCCTACATGTACCGGGCCACAGAAAAAGAGACAGGAATCATGAACGAGAAATAGGAATCAACAGGAAGAGAAGGGAAGGAAAGAGTTTGTCACTGTGCAATGTAGTGTTACTTAAATGCTGAACAGACTACCTGCCAAAGGAAACCAACTTCAAGGGGTTTTGCGTGGCAACTCTTCACAAACAGAGGAAGAAGTGAATCCAGAAGAATCGCTTCCAAAGGGCGCGTAATTTCAAACGCTGACAATTTTGCCTAAGGAAGACGCAGAAGGGCCTTGGGCCTAAAAACAAACAACTCCTCTTCGGAAAATAGAAACAAAGCCTAATCACAGTTTACCGTTGTTGCAGAGCTGCCTTTCAAGAGCACATAACTGTTTCTATAATCGATTTTTCAAGTTTCAAGAAACCTAGTGTGTTGGTGTGACGAAGCTGGTTAATGTCCAGCCAGCTGTATGCCATTATGTTGCGTTCACATTACATCTGGAGGTTCAACGGCCGTTTTTTTTTGGCAATCTGCATGACTTATGCTTCGTAACGTTGGATACGTAAGCGTTAAATATCGCGAATTTGCTGTGACAGCCGTTCATAAGCATTCATGGCTATTTCGGTCTGTTGTTGGAACCAAACCGCTGAAATGCGAACAAAATGAAATCCCATGATATGCCAGATGAAAAGGCTTTTCAAGGGAGAAGGCTTTCGAGTGACGGAATGAGGCCATCTGAAGTCCATCTGAGGTCCTACATCACCTCTCGGTTGGGTGCAGTCCGCACAGCACCAGCGATCACCAGTTCATTCCTCAAAAGTTTTGCGTAGCAAGCGTTGTTGACCTTGAGCCATGTGGCTTCAGCCGTTTCGTGTGGGCACGTGGATCGACCACCCTCGGGCACGTCTGCTTGAAATCTGGATCGCTGTCTCCTGCACGATTTCCAAATGTGACTTTGCTTTTACGCGCCGATGCACATAAGCCCATTGAAGTCAGACGACTTACCAGGACCACTGGGCAAACACGACCGATTTTTGCCATAAATGATAGTTCAACAGCAACACCCGAGAAACGGAAGACGGCGAATGCCGAAGTCCCATTCGTTCAGAAGCACAAAATACACTTAACGGTCCTCTATCTTTCTCAATAATGGTACTTAACATTCTTTCAGAACAGGTGCAGCAATGCACGGCATAGCGCGCCAAATGGTGTTAGGCGTTGTTCCCGTCCGTGACAAGGAACGATAAAAAAGGCGCTGCCTTTCGTTGACCTACTCAACAAAAATGCTGACACCTCTCCTTTTTATATATCGGATTCAAGCAATCTGTTAACCGTCGCTAGACAAGATGTGGTTCCCCCCCCCCACCACCACAAAGCTTTTTTTCTGAGACTGCCAGTCTGCGAACGGCCAGTCAAGAACTTGAAGCTTGCAGTGGTTGATTTTGCATTCTTTCCGCATTTCCCCCCAAACTGTGACCAGGCCACGCCAAGTCACAGAGTTGTGGCATCGTTCCCGAGGCTTTTCAAACGGATTTGCTGAATCTGAACGATGCTTTGGATTCTTTTCAAAAGTCTGATGGGATATGCGGTCATTTTTTAATGCAAGACTATTTCAGCGTACGCTCAACAACATATCGATGCTCGAAAGGTCCGTGACGTTTCCAAGGTCAAGTAAGATCATTGACTTGATATGACCCCAAAATGTGTTTAAACCGGTTTTAGAATGAACTGTGACATTAATTTTAGTATACTAAGGTTTTTTTACCCCTCTCGATGTTCAGACCTGAATTCTTTGTTAACAAAGCATGGTTTAACTTCTCGTTCACCTGAAGTTTATCCGGAGGAACCAAAACAGTCACAGATTACTAAATTTGATCAGTTTTAAAGCCAAGTCACTACAAGAGCACAGCTTGCACGCCCTTCTGCTTTCAGACCGTTACGACAAGGGCGCAGACGGCAAACAGTGTGGTAAGTTCTTTCGCAGTGACCTAAGAGGTCACTATTTGAGCTGAACAATTCAAACGGATATGATAAGGTTAAGAAAGCAACAAGCCACACGTTCGTTTTTGTTTCGTCGCTCTATCTTAATGAGGAATAAAATGCACAAGGGGTGACAACCGCTCCACTTGTCGAGCGCGTAGGTGGAAATCCTTACGTACGGCGAGGATTACACGTTGAGTGTTAAGAGCTAGGCAGGACTGCTTAGCCCTCGCTAAACAGAACGGACCACATACACTCTGAACCCAGGAGCCCACCGTGCTATTTCAACCAAAGATTTTATGGAAAAGTGCGCGCCGTCAAAGGTACGGTACGATCGCGTCATATTCAGCATTAACAGCTAATGATCAGCTGCCAGAGTTGCCAAGTACATCAGCTCTGATACACGAGCAAAAGGTCGAACCCTTGCGACTTGAACCCATCTTGCCAGGACGGAGGAGAACGCCTCTCCGAACTGAGCTAAAGATCACATAACTAAATATGTGAAACCATGTTCAGACACACTCAGCCATTACAAATCCCGTTTAAACGTCTGTAAGCTGGAGTAGGATGAACTTGGCTTCACAGAATTGAACTTACCCTCTGATGCGTCGGCGGACAAATGCGACAGCGACAGGAGGCAGAGCGTCACCGCAACAGGGACCAACATTGTCCTTAAGGCTCTGGAAAGAACCGACATCATTTACATACAACACTGTGCCAGCTCCATCAGGAGATATGAGGAGACAGCAAGAAGAAGCGGAGGGCTTTGAAGGGCGGGCATGTCAAGATGTCTGTTTGACAAGTTGTAGACATACATCAAGATGAAGATGTAAGGATCGGGATGGCCATAATAGCTCTTTTACGCAGTGCTATTAAAAGCCATCAAAAAGTTGGAGAGGCACGCATAGATAATAGGTCAATTCTGCTTCAGATGTTACCATTATTATTATTTTTGTTATTCTGCTTAGCCGGACAATCAGAACCCGTATTTACTAATAAGTAATTATTATCATTAACTTATATTTAGGCAGATAATCAGAACCAGGCTAGAACCCCTGTCCTACCTTGTTTTTTCCTTATTAACAGGGAATAAGGATGTAGACTCGACTGGCTACTTCGGCTTTCTATTGGCAGGATACGGTACCCTTATGTGCGGTGAAGAATCCGTCTGTCGTGCAGCTTTTCGTCTCAAATTAAACTTCGGCCAAAATTTTGAAATAATTACATCACTTTTGGCAGCTTTGGACATGATATCCAGGTGTCATTTTTTGTTTCCTTCCTTTTTGGCAGGCGCCTGGGCTCTTCGGCAGCGGCCGCCGAACCGAGGCACCCTATGTGAGAGTGGCGTCAGGCGAGATGGCCGCCGACCCGGAGCCAGTCGGCGGCCAGACCGCGGACTCGCCCTGTTCTGGGTGACCTCCCTGCTACCCCGACAGGCCGAGAGTTGCAGCTCCGCAGACACTAACATTGGGTCCAGATGTAACGGTAGCGGACCACATGGCCGCTCTGCGCCGGTTTTTTCGCAATGTCACGCAGCAGTCGTTCAGTAAACCATCTGATTTGACGCGCAGTGCCGGCGCGAAGAGGTCAGGGTCCATAAGGGGCCCGTGTCGCGGCGCAGTCAGTGCTCGCGGTTGGCGTCATGCTGGGTCTCTCCGGTACCCGTCCACTGTGTACCGATGAGCCTTCGAGTGCCGGGGATTGTCAACTTTAGCATGCACTGATTGCAGACGCGCTGAGGTGACTTGGCCCGCGCTGGTACGTTTACTATTGCGAAAGGCCAGTGTCGAAGTGGCCTCTTGACTCTCGTGAGTCGACACGATTTCGCAGTAGAAAACAACAGCAACACGTCAAGCTATTTAGCTTGACGTGTTGCTTCCAAGTGCTGTTCTGATTCATCTATGACTGAAGTTCACCATAAAGATTCCACCAAGGTTGTCGCAAAACGATTTCGCATGGCAAGCCGGCTTATGCACCCTCCGCTCCATGGAAAATAGCTTAACGCCGTTGGGTGACTAACGCTATCGCGTGTATCAGGAGTGTTTGCAAAACAACCTCATGGTTCCCCTAATCTGCTTGATTATTTTCAAAGCTTCGTTGTTTGCTACCAGATTTGGAAAACAGCAAGACAGTAACTGCATTCACAGTTTTAATTTTACGATCCAGATTTTACATTTCTACACTCCCTATGCAATCCAGTTCTTTTTCGGTATTTTCGGTAAGGCCGGCCCAACACAGTGGGGCTTCCGTGGCGTTCTAATCTTATTATCACCTGCACGCAGAGCTCTACTTCATGCAGCTTCTGCTGAAGTTGCCTCCCACACATCGAATGGCGTGGTTTCCCACTCGTTGCCAGACGGGCAAATATTCGTGGAACGTATCACCTTCTTGCTTTGATAGTTACGACAACGACCATTCATCAAGCCCAGTTTTCCTGGTTAGAGCTAGTAAATGGAAGGACGCAAGAGAACATGGTACGTTCCTCCGGGAATAAGGAAACACGTGGGAGGAATGCGGTCGTTCTCACCAAAAACTGCCCTTTATTAACTTGTGATTTACGACGCATAACATAATTTCCCAGTTATTTCGTGATAATAAAATCGACCTACAAATAAAACGGGTAATCACATTTGTGACACCAACAGCCAATGAACACACAGACGAAGAGCGAAGCCTGGCGAAAAGTGGTAGTCACTCTGAATTAGCGTATATGCAAGACAATTCAGCTCAACCGAGAATGCCATAGGTATCTTGCATTTCACACTCGTCTAGCATGCCTAGTTTTAAGGGAATAATTTGGTTCTTCCAGGCAAAATCAGTTGTGCACATATGAATCTCCGGCAACTAAATCGTTACCCCTTTCCCTTCTAGCAGTATGTTGAGGTGCGAGAAGCCGATAAGTCTCCTCCAACGCAAACATACTCGGGACGTTCCACGGGTCCACACCTCTCCGCCCAGGGCGACTGACCTCTCAGCGGACGTCTACTGCCTATCCATGGCTGTGTAGACCGAGGCCAGTCGGCGCAGGCCGCCGCCGCTCATGCCAGCCTCCCACCAGGCACTGTCGCAGCAGCTGCCAGGCCCCGCCCCGCGCCCGCCAGGCCGACGCCCCCCGACCCCCCATTGGCCGCACGGCCGAGATGGGCCGCCGTCGACGCCGACACCGCCGGCCGACGGGCGGCGAGGCGGGCCGACCGCTGGCCTCGACGACACCCGACTGATGACGTCACAGGACCAGACCGCCGGGCAGAGGACTGGGGCGCTCTGCCCTGGCCCGGGCGAGGGCAGCTGGCAGGGATGACCTGTCCTGGCCCGGGCAGCGGGCAGGGAGCCCAGTTCAGGCCCAGACAGACAGCAGGGCTGGCCAGTCCGGGCATCGGCGGCCGGTGAGGTGGAAAGCAGAACGCTACAAACTGATCGGAAATGGAGGCTCGTAAAGATCGAACCACTGACTGGTTAGGAAATTTCAGCCACTAAGACTTACCCTTCAAAGTGCTCAGCTATGAAACAACGCAGAAGTTACAGATTATTTGCAATCTACGGGCCCATCTATGCGACCTTACTTTCAGGCGTTCTACGCACTACGTAGCCATCCCAGCACACTCGAGGTAGTCTCGACACCTGAGATTTCCTGTGGGTGGAGGTCGAAAGATTTTACTGAGCTTGTGCCATTCTTGTGTATTCTTTCAGCTAGAGGCAAACCAACGCGTTACACGGTTGGTTTGGGGTCAAAATCGAAGCATTGTATCGCACACAGACCTGTTCAACCATACAGTATCTCCATCTAAATAAAGGTACTAAGGTATGTATCGCAAACTCCCACAAACGGAGGATTCAGGGTTCAATAAGTTGCAGGCTTGCATGGACGGCATCTTGCCACTGATGTCCTAAATCTTGCTTGTCCTAGATGGCGTTTGTGCTTCTGCAGTCAACCACAAAATTAAGCGCCTTAAGCACCAACGGTTCCCAAATAAAAGGACTGAATGACAAAGGGGTGCGCCCCGCACACACCAAGCTAAAGCTACCGATGTGCAGTCACTTGCATCAAATAGCACATATCACGTGCATCTACCCGTCAATTTCCAGCATCCCAGCAGTAGTAGTTTTGCGGCAATGAAGAAAGGGTGTCTTGGGCACTCGTGCTTCACGTGCAAGCTGCACTTCCGTTTCGAGCTGAATCCATCGAAATCGATCGCCCAACTGAAACAGATCGTCCGTCTTTCCAACCCATTATCGCACCACGCTGCGCCGTTTGCTTCCCGGCAATTGGCCCATAAAAACACGGATGTAAAAGAGGCGCACACGCGTTGTACGAGATCCGCTGCACATGGTCTATGCTAGTCATATGGTATACTGTTGGATAGCCCTAGTGTTGGTCTTCCTACTCGCCAAATTTCAGCCGCCTAGATCACTGGTGACGGCACTCGGAGGTCCCCGAGTCCAAATCGAGATACGTGCCTGTGGATCGCACTTTCACGAAACGTAGGAACTTTTCTTATCTATTCTTTCTAAATATTGCGCCAAATTTTCATAACTTTCCTCTGGTCATGAGTGCAGCCAGATCAAGCTGTTTTTTCGAAGGCACCTCAGACCATTTTTGGCACTGCTGAGAACAAAAAGCGCCTTCCAAAAACAGAGTTCTTAAGATAGGATTTAAAACCTAATGAGTGTATAGGTTATATTATATATATATATATATATATATATATATATATATATATATATATATATGGATATATATCCCATATTTATATATGGGTCATTCCATGCCAAGTCAACCAATGATGTACACGGCACACCCTCAGATTTTTAGGAAATTAAGTCCTGTGGGGTTCTTCATAGCCCAGATCGCGAATATCGGGTCGAAATCGCCCTCTAGCAAATAGTTTGGCTACGGTTACGGTGACCTCGAAATCGTCCTCTAGCAAATAGTTCGGCTACGGTGACGTCAATTTATGACGTCACACAGTGTTAAGCAATTTTTGAAGCGGTGTATCTCCGAAAGTTGATGAAATATTTCAAATCGATCGACGGCATTTCAGAGACCAATGTCTGATGTTTTATTTGTGTATTGTGTGATATTTTTGACTTTTCAAAATATATTATATTATGGAATAAGAAATGCAGAGTTAAATTCCAACACTTATCTGGTTTTCTCATTCTGATTTTCTTGAAAATCAGATATACGAAATCTGCATGTTTTTTTACCCTGAAACCGTCTAGAAAACAATGGGTATCGCCTAACATTATATCCTAACGTATCGCGTTCTCCTTGGGCATCCCGCCAGACACGCGCCGGAGCGCCGCGCCGATAGTGGCATCCATGTGGCGCTCGGCGCGGCCGAGGCGGCCGAGTCGGAACGGAGCCTGGTGGGGGAGGGGAGGGGAAGAGGAGGAGGAGGAGGTGACAGATCACCTGCGTGATCGTCTTACAACGAACCGAAGGTGTCTTGTTACCGACAATGCTCAAGTGTCGGTTTACCATCTGAAGCGACGATGTCTCCCATTACTTATGCAGTTGTAGAACACCGACAGTCGTGTGCAGTGTGGCTCAGGCGACGGACCCTTGTGCTTCATTCGCGAGAGTGTATTGGTGTGAAATAAAGTCCAGTTACAGAGAAAAGCAAAAAACTCTGTTCAAATCCTTTCGGTTTGCCCCATAGTAAAAAGTTGTATAGCTCTGTTAGAACGGTGTCGGCATCATTCATCAGAGCTCACAAGTTTTTACAAGACCTTCTATCACCTGGCGATAAAGTGTGTGTGAAATGCAGGAAACTAATTCCTCAAAGAGACTCTTAAGCCCGTGGACGTGATGAACCACAGCCAGGTCCATCTGGCCAGCCAGCAACAAGAGACAAGATCCCTGACGTGAATCTGGAAGACAAAGAAGCTTCATCATCTGCCCCTTCAACAATGCCTTCGTCTTCGGAAACTGAAGGAACGCCAATGAAACATATTGCGACTGCAGAACTAGATACAATCATGGACGAGGTCGGTGAAACACCCGTTCGAACAGGTGGGTCGCACTGAAATGCCGGTCTTGTTTTTGTGTACAACATGTCGATACTTCATGCAAGCAGCGACTTTTGCTTATTTTGGTAGACACCTAATTAGGAGCACTGGAAAGTCTAAAATGGTGGCTGTTGTCAACACTTCCCACTTGTTAGCCTGATGAATATTTTCCAAGATCATTAAAATTGCACGATTTAAAGTCGCAGTGCATCAATTCTACGTCAACAATCATCACTTTCACCCTGTTCGTATAACAAATGGGCATGCGTTCTCAAAAGCACAGGATGGGTTTTTTGTACTGACAGTATCAGAGTCTGAATAAATACGCTGTCCTCACATAGGTGCTCAATATGCGGATGTACTAGTTCACTTCTTCTAACGCTTCTCGTGAGGCTTTTGACTTAAAACCATTCGAATGCTAGAACATCTTTAGCATTTTGTACGTTGTATACGTCCCGCATCAGGTGTTATTTGATAATGGACATGTAAAAAATCGAATCTTTTGAAAGGAGTCTGAAAACATGTATGGTCGGTTTAGACGTGTTTAGAAGAGAACCCTCCTCTCTTTTGTTTCAGGCGGGCTGAAAGGGCATCAAAGGAGACAGCAAGGCCGAAGCAAACTAGCATCTGTGAAAACTGCGGTGGCAAAACTATCTTTCTATCTATCTATCTTCTTATGGTCCATCAGCTTCATATGGTGTTGAAGTTGATTCTGACCAAGAAAAGTCTAGGGGCGACGAGGCGGTTCCAAACATAGAGTTGTACGAAAAAATGATGACTGAGCTGGTTGCTAAATTCAATCATCCTGCAACTTCATACGCAATCAAGCTCCAAATTCTGACGTTATCACCGTTCGCGATCGAAAAAAACAGCCGAGAGGTTTGGCGCCACCATTCATGGTGAAACGAAGTCGAGCGCTAAAGGCAGCGGTAGGTGTAATGGCCAAACCAGGTCCAAAGAAGCCGTCGTTTACCGTTTCAGACGAGAAAAAGAAAAAAGTCCAACAGTTTTATGAACGGGACGATATTAGCAGGTTTTGTCCTGGCCAGAAAGACACAGTCAGCGTACGTGATCCTGATGGGGGAAAACGTCACCACCAGAACCGTCTGGTGCTTTCAAATCTACGAGAAACTTACCAACAGTATAAATCTGAAACTGCAGAGCCCGTAGGATTTTCAGTATTTGCCAGCCTCAGGCCGCCATGGTGCGTTTTGCCAGGAGCAAGTGGCACACATTCTGTATGCATTTGCGTCCACCATCAAAATCCAAAACTCATGCTGAAGTCAGTACGTCCAGATGTTAGCGCTGACGACCTCATTAAAATGACAGTTTGCGATCTTCAGAGAGAAACGTGCATGCTTAGCAAATGTAAGGAATGTCCCGGGGACGGGAAACTTCGAACATTCTTAGACGAGGAAGAGGCCTTGGGCGAAGAGGAAGTAGAATACAAGCAGTGGTTGAGCACAGATCGAACAACTCTTGCCTCTGTACGACAAACCAGGGACGAGTTTTAGACACCTTAGTAAGCTCTATCGCACGACTTCGGTCCCATCACTACATTGCACAAGCACAAAACACCCATCTAAAGCAGCTGAAAGGCAGGTTAACCGTCCAAGAGGCGATAGTTATGGGTGATTTTGCTGAAAATTACTTTTTCGTCGAACAAGACGCAATTCAGGGATTTTATTGGCAAAATGCCCAAGCGACAATACACCCTTTCGTAGTGTATACGAAATCTGGTGACGATGTGCATTGTGATAGTTACTGTGTAATAAGCGACAGCCTCAAACACAGTACACAAGCTGTTTTTGCGTTCCAATGTGAAGTGTTGGAGAGCGTCAAATCTCGACACCCAGACGTACTCAAAGTTCACTACTTCACCGATGATGCCGTCTCACAGTACAAGAACAAGTTTAATATCAGGAACATGACCATGCACAAAGAAGACTTCGGGATAGAGTGTGAGTGGCATTTTTTTGCCACCTGTCGCGGCAAGGGACCATGCGACGGCATCGGTGGCACCACAAAAAGACTCACAGCTCGTGCCAGCCTGCAGAGACCAGAGGCAGACCAGATCTGCACGCCGGAGGCCATGTTCCTCTTCTGCAAAACCTCAGTGCATGGTAAGACACAATGAATAATATTCTATACTGCAAATCTTGTTTTCTTTAAGCCTGAACAATCTCCCATTGATTTCATCGATATTTTAGCGATAATGTCTCATAAAAAACTTGCAAAACCATTAAGCTACAAAAGGTGTAATCTCAGTAAATCAGTTAACCTATAGTCAGATAACTTCGCGATCCAGCAAAAATTTTTAACATTTTTTGGACAGCTGTATTCTCCGATACTGTACTGCATAACCGATAATAGCTGCTGACTAAGTTCGTTCATTGTTGGATGTAGAAATATTAATAGGCTACTAAGAGCTGTGAATAATGTTTGTTATAGGCATTCACTTCTTCCACGTCTCGGAGTCTGACAGAGCCAAAAAGGACGCCGAGCTAAAGAGCAGATTTGATGAAGCCAGACAAATCAAACCAGGGGATTTCACTGCTTTAGGCCTGTCAATTCAACAACGGTGGACTCATATGTAACATCGGCAAGCATGTCGAGTCGAAGGTTTCAGACCGTGTGATGGAATGAGGTGGATACGTCAGTTCTCTGGTCGTAACAGTGAGGTAATGCGACAGGAAGATCGTGTCCGTGCGGTACCCATGTCATGGTATTTTTTTCAGTCGACGTGCACATGCTTGTCGGAATACAGTGATCAACATTCAGTGAACTTTGTCGAGCATTGCTCAGTAATTCATTTTAGGGCAGGCGGAGCAATGTCTAGTGGTAAAACGGTCCACGTCGGTCTACATCCAATATCCACACAATCTGTCAACTCTTTACATTCCAAAACAGTCATGGTCAAAGGGACGATCATAAACAAGACGGCGACAACCCCCTCCCCCAGGCTCCACTCCCATTCGGCCGCCGCGGCCGCGCCGAGCGCCACCTTGGTGACGCGATGATCGGTGCGGCGCTCCGGCAAGTGTCTGGCGAGAAGCCACAGGAGAACGCGGGACGTTAGGATATGTTGTTATGCGATACCCATTGTATTCTCGACGGTTCCAGGGTAAGAAAACATGCAGATTTCATATACCTTATTTTCAAGAAAATCGAAGACCACGTAAGTATTGAAATTTAACTTTACATTTTTTAATCGATAATATAATATATTTTCAAGAAGTCGAAAATACAAAACTAGTACACAAATAAAAAATCAAACAACTGTCTCTGAAATTCCGGGGACCGATTTGAAATATCTTATCAACTTTCGGAGATACAACGCTTCAAAGATTGCTAAACACTGTGTGACGTCATAAATTGACGTCACTGTAGCAGCCAAACTATTTACTTCTGGGCAACTTCGACCCGGTATTCGGGATCCGGGCTATGAAGAACCCCCTAGGACTTAATGCCGTAAAAATCTGAGGGGGTGCCGTGTAAAATCACACTTTTATTGGTTGAGTTGGCATGGAATGACCCATATATATATATATATATTTGCAAGCATCCGAAAATCATATCCGATCAGATCAAAAACCACTTCCAAACATAAAACATTTGTTCTTAACATTTCAGCCAAAAAACCGGAACATATGTGAAAGGCCGCTTCATGTTCTACAGATGTACTAAGTTTCAGGTCGACATCAGACCAGGTTACGAAGAGATGACCAAAAATGTGTCCTCGTGTACCCGTTTTCTGTAGAGGCCAAACAATGAAACGCCACCAATTTGCTGTTTAATGCGTAAATCAAGGCTAAAATGGCACAAAACAATATGAGGGGCGACTTAACACACATTCCGATGGTTCTGATGTCCTTTGGGTCATCTCAGATCACTGACCTGAGATGAACTTTCTCGACCTTGGGAAACCAGTTTCTGTAAGAGCTTTGACGCTGTTTTCGAATTCAGCGCCCGAAACTTCTTAAGTATGGTACACGTTGGCGTAAATAGGTACCAACAAGAAAAAGATGAGACAGGTTTTACTTCCCGTCTAGAATTCCGTGCCCGCGTACGATTCTGACGAAGCCGAAGGACGCAATGAAGTTTTTTACTTACCAGTGTTAAATCTTCAGTGGTAAAATTGTACCGAATGATGGCAACTGGCTCTGTGGAGCACATTTTCGCAGTTTTCGTTTTTCGAGGTCAATCTAGGTCAGTGACCTAGGCTGACATCAAATGATCTCGGGTGGCCTTGGTGGCAGAAATTTGAACGGTGAGGTGTTTTTGGTGCCAAATTCGAATTCAGCAACAGAATTTACCTCAACATACCACAAAACAAGATATATGACACTTTTGATATTATAGTCATATGGCTTAAGTTGTGCTGAAAATTAATTTAAGCAGAAGTACTGACTCAAGCATCTTAAATTATATACCGTTTGTCGCACTTTTGTATGGCCTACAAAAACAATCCAAACATCTTGACGCTGTGACGAACGGTTTCTCGGTGGAAGCGAAAGTCTGGCGAGCCGCACCAAATTTGACCCTCTTTGACCTCATCTGACCTTAAAAGTCACCCTCGAGAAAGAGCAACCTTCTTCACAAGAGAGCTCTTTTACGTCTGCATCTACGCTGCAAATTTGGGGGATCTAGCCCGTCAGTTTTCGAGATCTTACGGAGATGTCAAATTGATCATCCCATCCGAGCACGTGATATTTGACAGGGCACCCGTACGAATGTTAACCCTCGCCCGTATGCAGGAACCTATGTAACATGGATGTATGGGACAAGGCAGTACACCCCCTCCCGATTTCTATTTCGAAACCTTGCATGCTGGAACTTCGCGGGAAAATACCAGCGTGTTTCGCGCGACGAGGTATCACAGTTTGTGCCCAGTTTTGTGACGTGCTACGGCTTCTTCTTCTAGGAGGAGCCAAAGACTGAAGGCGGGAAAAAATGTAGCTTGTTTAATCAAAGCACAGTCTGATGGGCAAAGTATGCATAACAACAATATGAAATACACACCGGAGGGTTTCTTGTTCAATTCTGAGTCAACTCGTATCCCACATAGTCCTATTACACACATGGATTTCGAATTCGGTTTTGCTAGGTCGATCAGTGCCCGGTTAAGTCTGCAACTTAAATCTGTTCTGGAGGCTCGAAAATATCTTTAGATGACAAATAAATACTGCAATAAAATCAAGCATTTAGATTAGCCTTAGACACCATCGAAATTCATTTCTAGACGGCGAACCTAGGTGATTTTGGGTGACTGACCTGGTACAACCTCGGGTAGCCATAAAACCGTACCTCGATTGCTTCAAATCATTTTTGCAGTCGACCTCCACATAAGAAATCCAAATTCAAGGGACGGTTTAGAACCGGTTCGGTCACTGACAACAGTTTTTGGAGCGCTGATTGACCAAGTTTTCAGTCACTCCGTGTCTAGTGCAGACTGTAACTTAAATATCGGTCTGGCCAGACGTTATTTTGGCGCAAAAAATGGACGATAAACCCTGATGCACCCAAATCTAGCATGTAAAACACTGCAGAAACCATAAAATGTCAGTTTTTAGTCACCCCCGGTCATAATAAAGTTAAAAAATGGTCTCGATAGGTTTCTGTGTTTCTGTGTTTTAGGCATGACGGTTTAGGCATGGAAATACATGCCTTCGTTATTCCAGATGATTGCGTTCACGTGATGCATTGGGTTCTCCTGCCACATATGAATATATGTGTTTTACGTTTCAACTCAAGGAATTGCCGACATGACGATGGTTGACTATTTCCATCATCAAACCCAGGTCATCATCGTCAAAGAACATCAAATACAGGTCAAAAGCCTAGGATGACCTCGTATGACTTTTTAATCGTAACTGATGTGTGTCGCAACATTTTTTTTGCTGTCGTCACCCACCTAAAACATCCCCACCAGACCGCGAATCCTGGCGATGCCCCTGCTTCCCCCCCACCCGCCAGTCTATTTTACTCTTCACTTTCTTTGCGAAAAACTTTGGCATGTTCGTGACCCGCACCAGCAAACACCAGTGGTATGTACAAGACTTTTATGGATAATGTGACGAGTTGCAATTGCAACACATTTGCCCCAGCTGCCGTTCGGTAGGCGCAATTGTCGAAGACTCTGCGACATCTGGGACGGCTTCTGGCGCGTCCAGGCGGAATCACACATTTTGGTCGTAAAGGATGCTTTTTTATCAGAACGCTTGCAATTTATTGTTGTGGGAGGACGCATATGGGAGAAAATGCCCTTCGTGTAAAAAATACCGGCATCCAGAACTAATTTGGGTGTTTTTCTACACCGGCAGTGCCCCCCCCCCTCCAACTTGTCATTTTTCGCTACCAGTGCGGGGTGGGGACCTGATGCCTGAGTGCCTGAGTGGGGACCTTCCCCCATTTGACACGTTAGACGGGTCCCTGCCCGGCCGGTCGCGTCACTCTCCACCTGCAGACGGAGATATTTCCGTCCCGTATCACAGTTCCAGTAGCGGCCCCGGTCTCACAGTTCCGGGAGAGGCCCCGATCTCACTGCCCATGAAGCGGTCTCGATCTCACTGCCATGAAGTGGCCCCGATCTCACTGCTCATGGAGCGGCCCCGATCTCACTGCCCGTGGAACGGTCCTGATCTCATTACCATGAAGTGGCCCCGGTCTCACAGTTCCGGGAGCGGCCCCGATCTCACTGCCCATGGAGCGGTTCCGATCTCACTGCCCATGGAGCGGTCCCGATCTCACTGCCATGAAGTGGCCCCGATCTCACTGCTCATGGAGCGGCCCCGATCTCACTGCCCGTGGAACGGTCCTGATTTCACTGCCGTGAAGTGGCTCCGATTCTGCCCGTTTCAGCTCGGCCCGGCCGCGGCCCAGTTTGAGGGCATTGCAGGAGTTTCTAGATTTTTATTCGTAGACCGCGCTCACACCAACATTCCGCCACATTTGCTGTCGGCGAAGGCTGGCTTAGATGCAAGAGATTAGCTTCTTGATGGCCTTTAGTGGGTGCTACTGCGCTGCTATTTGTTTTCAGCCCGCTGCCGAATGGAGGGGAACAGTTGACCGCCCCTATGAAGTTTGTCCAAGATTGCGAGAGGACAAACAAACGCATCGCCACAAAGCTTTGTGTACCTTTTGCTTGTTCATTTCTACACCTTGCGCCAGTTTTTTCTACCTCAGGTCAAGTAAGGTGTCCGACCTAGATCAAGTCAAGTGGACCTATGTGCAAAAAAGTTTAGCGTCCTCCAACTTTTTCGAAAAACATGATACCACAACAAAACATTCAAGGGCCAGAGATATTGATAAATGCAATAAATCTGCCATCTCAAATTTTTCGAAAACATCAGGATCATCGACCTAAGGTCAAGCCCGTTTTCAACATGCGTTTTCCTTTTTTGTTTTTGTCGTTTTTTTCGAAAATTGACGAAATTTTCAATAACAGTTTGAATGTCGAGAGACCCAGATATCCATTCATCGTCAGTGGGCAAAGTTTCAATGGCTTTCTGGCCACTGACCTGAGGTCAGGTCACGAATAATTGGTTTGAGTCAAAATGCTGCCGTTTTCTGCCGGCCGGGTAGAAAGTGGCAGAACCGGCTCGCGCTGTTGCAAACAATACCGAGAAGTTCAAAAAGTTTCAAACGTTGCATATTTCGGAAGTAAACCGGCTCTCGCGAATAAAGATTCACCAATCGTATAGATTGATAACTAGTGGATTGTTTCAACATTTAAGCATGAGAAACCATCACAAGAACCACTAGGATCACTTGGAAAGACATATTTACCAAAAACAGAAACAGAACACTAAAATTAGTTCCCGTTAATTTCATACAGCGTTCGTCTGTGGTGCTCGCTGTTCAACGTTGCGAAAATTGCCGTGTCTTTAACTCAGCGTTCCCGCGTATATATTAAACAATTCAGAGAAATTAGACGTGTATCGGCATCTGCGGACTTTTACCTGTCCGCTGGTATCTTTATCAAGACTTTATTAGTCGTAGCCCTTGAGATCCAGGCCGTTTCTCGGTTCCATGCAGTCGACTGTGAGAAAACATGTATGTGGCGTAAATGGTTTACACATTATCCAGAACTAAAAACGAGGTCAGTTTCCAACTTTACTCGTCACGAACTTTCCAACGGTGTGCTTGTTTTTCTCGCGCGACCAACCGTTCGTGACTTAGAGGAGGCGGTCAACTGTCCCCACCCCAGTCGGACGTGCATGACACCGACCGACAGTCGAGCGCGGGTTGGTTGTACTTGTTGGCATCGGCAAAGCAGTTTTGAGTGTTGAATTATCATATTACTATCAGCATTTGGTCAAATACTCTAGGCATATACAAATTTAGACATTGTGCAAACCATGCACTGCTGGGTCAGCTGGCTCCCATGCCTTGGAAAAATTCCACACCAGCTTTACGGCTGGTGTGGAATTTACATTCCATTGAAAGGAACGACTGAATAGGACACATCCTAATCCCTGCCTTGGAGATGTTTCGTCCCGTCTGCGGACAATAACGTCATCAGAACACTAATCATATGGTTATACGCTTCCTGTCAGAGTCCGACTGTCTGTTCATTCGATTCTGTCTGTCAACATGAATCGAATCCGCTTTCTATCAAGTCGATTACCTTAATGACATGAACAGTCTGCAACGATCATGGCGACCTAGCGCATATGCTATTTCTCTACACAAAGCACCAGTACTCAGGGACGCAGCCAGGATTTTCTTAAGTGGACGGGGGCCCGGAACTTGGTGAAATCATACGAAAACGCCTGCTGGGAAGACGATGTGCAATGTTTAAAAAAAAATTGGGCGTAAGGAGGGACCGGATTTCACGGCCCCTCTTTGGCTTCGTCGATGCCAGTAATATTATTGTCTGCCACCGTTATGAATGCAGAGAAGAAGCAAAGCATAAAACCATAGCTAGTTAGTAGATGTAGTTGCTGTCATGCAGAACCTTGGCAAGGCTGAAAGATTTTGCAACGAAGGCGCTGATTGGTCGAAGACTGAGAAGCTGGAAGCGCCGGAAGAGTGGCAAGGGAGCGAAAAATTCCTTCACTCATTGTACACGTGGTCCTTGTTTAAGATCGTAGCGTTTGTGTTTGATGCAATTTGTGATTTTCGAAGCCTAAAGAAGGCAAGTGCGTTGGTATACGGATTTAGTTAGCTGTAATTTCATGCAAATCAGCATAGATCGCAGTGATGTTTAAACTGCCATGTCTAACAACAAGTGAAGGGAACGTGAAGGAAACCCAGAACCTCGCGGATGCTTAAACTAACCAGGATGGTGCACCCTGGTCAATCTGGCCGGGAATATGGCAGCTTTTCAAATGCCCGTATAAACGCGTCTAATATGAGGTTCCTGTGTGGGGTTACAGTAGTCCCGACTGGAACTGCATGATGTGGCACGGCATTTGCCGTGAACATATAATTAATTGGTCATTTTACCAGCGACATGGCGATGGATCCTCTGCGCCTAAACCAGTGTAAGGAAGTGCCACATGTCTTCCGCCACTGTCCACCGGGTCTGGAGTAGTATATTACGATATGTTTGTGTGTACAGGACAATTTGCCAGTAACTGTTCCGACATTTTGGCACGTTTCGTCTTGCAGCGAGCTGGAACGGAAAAGTCTCCAGGCCCTGTGTGCGGTAGCTGGAGCTGCGTCTGGAGCTGCGTCTGTGTCCGGCTCGCCTGCTACCCGCCGCTCCTGTCGGAGTAGGGCGACAGACGGGTCGGAGTCACTCCCCCGCTGCCCGCCGCTCCTGTCGAAGTGGGGCGACAGACGGGCCGGGGTCACTCCCCCCCTGCCCGCCGCTCCTGTCGGAGTGGGGCGACAGACGGGCCGGGGTCCCTCCCCCGCTGCCCGCCGCTTCTGTCGGAGTGGGACGACAGACGGGCCGGGGCTGCCCGGCGCCGACGGAGCCCGCCGGCTGCTAATTGATGTGACGGGAACAGTCCCACGGTCGGTGCGCCGCTGAAAGCCGCCGGCTCACCAGGAAGCGGGCGGCGCCGGCCGCCGTTCCCCGTCCTGCAGGATTGATTGGCCGTGGGCGCGGCCGCCCGACACTGCCTTTCCCGCCAGGCGGCAGCGTCGTCGTCTGACCTAATCCACCCGCCAGGTCAACCGAGAGGTCGGTGTCACCGCCAGGTCATCCGGGTGTCAATGCCAGCACTGTTAGGCCAGTCAGATCTCAGTAGAAACTGACAACAAGGGAAATTCACCCTGGTCTCATTGTTAACTGTCAGCAAGGCAAGGTCACTCAGATCTTTGTGTCGACACGGCCGGGCCACTCAGGTCCACTGATGATCTCCTGCAAACGTAGAGGCCGAAAAACAAAGTAAAAACAGTCATAAAAGGTAGGTCAAGTTACACTAGTCGCTGTGGTGACCTGGAGCCGAACATCAGAGTCCAGTGAGTGGCGCGCACTGGGTCCGAGTCCCATAACGGGCACCTGCACTTGGCCCCGGACCAAAAGCGCCAGCCGGTCACGGGGCGGCCATGTCGTGGAGTTGCATGACACGATAAAGATCTTCCAGCGCCATCTGGTTCGGAGGTCGGAAGGTGAACGGGCAACCCGGACAAAACTCAACGTATCGGGGTTGTAAACTGTGTCCTACGGCTTACACCATCTCGGCATACCATCTCTTACACACTGAGTTCAGACATATCTACCATTCAATGCCTCGTGAGGTCATTTAAGCTCAATGTTAGCAAGCTGATGTGATGAGTATGCGCCCATGACAATCCCCGTTTTCATGCCCATGGCGCCGCCTATGACAACATTATACAAACAATGAAATACGTTTTGTTCTTCTGAAGTATACCATGACTAGAAGAAGCTAGTTTTTCCAGTTTGCATGTCACTTTAGTCAAAAACAACATACCGCTCATTTTCCAAGCCCTATGAACGCATAAACATTTTCTCAAAATTCGAGACGTACGGGTAAATGGGAAATGTTCCATGGGTTAGCTCTCGAATCATGTCAGTTGCATCAAATGGGCTCTGGAACAGCGAAGTTGTAACAAGTCAAAAGCTAACCTCGTTTCTGACCTTTTTGCCCCCTTCCCCTGTATCCACCCCTCTCAAGATTTTCAAAATGTTTTTGTAGATATGTAGTTGTGATAACTAATCGATTGTCGTATGTTGCGATGAAATCGGACTGGAAGTTCTGAAGATCTCAGAGAAGACTTATTCGCGCGCCTCCCCCCCATACGCGAATGCGCACTGGCGTTATGGGTACCAAAATGGGGCTACGAATTTTTATTTCCGCTCGCATTGCTGTTAATATCGCATCGTGTGGGGAGTCAGTCTCTGGCAACGTGGATCAAACCCAGATTCTTGGAGTTGTTGTCCGGTGTCTTTAAAGTAATTCAACTGCAGTAACAGAAAGAGGAAAACAGGGCACAAATACAGAAAAATCACTACAGCGCCGCAATAATCACCCGCGTGGTGGGCGTCTCTCACTTCGCGGCGCAGACTGCTCTACGAGCGGCCGGCTCTGGAAAAAAGCTAGCTTTGGATGGTAGTCCGGGGCTGGCTCAGTGCTTCCACCGTCAGAGCCCTGGCGTGGCGCCTTGGCACGTCAGCGGAAAGTGCGCGAAGCTCAAGAGCGACCTCTGAGTGCACAGCGCTCTGTGGATATCGACCAGGTCACACAGCCTCGGCCACCCAAGGCTTTTCAGAAATGGGCTAGATGGTAGCACCGCCGAATGCCAGTCAGCAGCCTCACAAGAAGTTTGATAATCCGTCATATCCGAACCAGACGATGTCCAGAACCTCCCACACAGAGGGGCATTGCAAAATTTGAGGTAAAGCGCGCGTTCCAATACGTTTCGACAGTCTCGATACGTCGGGGTAAAACTGAGATGCGACCTTGAAGGAGAGACCAGAATTGCATTAGAGCGCCGGACCCTTTCGGATATGTGTGAATTGCAGCTTGAATAAGGGCCGAGGACACTCAGCAGCTTCATGGACATTGCTGTTGGTAATGGTGTGGTGATTTCACAAAAAAGTTACCGCGCAGAAAACAACGGTAAAGCCCTTGCGTAAGTGATGTTCAAACACCATGGCTTTCATATGAGCTGGTCACGGACTCTCAAAGTCTTGTTGAAGACGAAAAATGGTACTGAGGTTAATCCACAATAAACGCTTGCCTTTCAGATGAACTTTCGTTTGTGTATTGTTTCATGTGCAGACATCGAGGAGCTTGGACGTCCTCTGTCGTATCGGTCGATGTGATCTCCGAAATTCCAACAAACAACCTTAGGACCTAATGTTAAAGTCAGTTTAACCAACCTATGCAGGAAAAGTACATTCGCGTACTTAATGTTCGGCATCCTGCATTCAATAGAACGAATCGCGATGACTCGGAAAAATCGCGATAAGAGCGATAAATGGCGCAGCATATTTTTACCTGACGTTTAGGTTAAAGAATGACTCTGCGGGATGACAATCCTTGCGTAATTTATCTGCGGCACCCAGACTTTGATATGAACGAATCGCGACAGTTGCGATCAAGGCGAAAACCAGTACGAACTATTTTTGCCTGAAGTTAAGGTCAAACGGTGACAACTACCGGGTAAAAACCAAAGTATGATTGGTGTCCGGCACGCTGGCTTTCAAAGAATCCGGTTACGACGACTCGCGAAAGTCGCGATAACGGTGAAAAATGGCACCGGAGTTTTTGACTCGAGGTTAAAGCGAAACAGGCAATCCAGAGCGGAATTTATCTGCTATTATACTACTTATAATTTACCGCGTTTTTGTCTTCTTTGTATCACGAAACACCTATTACATACAACATATGTTGCAAGTAGATGTACACACATAACAAAAAAGAAATACAATCCTTGTCATTCGAACATCACTTGTTTGTCCGTTAAGTAGTTTGGAAGTTTTCTGTTGTCGCGGACGTCGTCGCAGATATCGCCGCAGAAATGGTCGTTTACTCGGCAGAGGCGTCTGATCGCGAGTCAGGTTTAACGAACAACTGATTCCGAATCCTAAGACAGGACGAAAAGGCCGAGTCCAAATCGAAGTTCGAGTCAAACCGAAAGAAAAATGCCGATTCCGAATCCAAATCCAGGAGGGGAATGAAAAGGCTTGATTCCGAGTCTGTGTCCCAGTTTGGGGCTTCTGTTTATGCCAGCGTTTTCTTTTCTTTGAGCCAATAGTGACTCATGCATGATATTTATACAAAACGGCAATATATAACATGTCATTTACTTATTATAAGCAGTCAAAACTGTGTACTATTTTGCAAGACGACCATGCACAAGGATGACTCCTTGGCAGCCAAACTTGCATGTTCTGATTTGTGCGCTTCTCATGCAATTTAGATGTCACTTCAACGGAAAACATTATGTTACTTCATGTTGCACTACTCTTTACCCAAAAATAAAACCAAAGCAGGATATTTTCCTTAGAAGAATATGGAAACTGTTCCAATGCCAGGATAAACGCAACTCCATGGCAATTACCTGGGTTGACATCAGCTCAGATCTAAATGCAGTTTAACCCACGCAGTGGAAGGGGTTTCGCACTAACGCGCACTGGAAGGGAGGTCTGAAAGGACCTTCCCTCCGATCTCGGAAATGGAAAGAGCTAGAGAAATGAAATTTTGTGGACATGGTGGGGCCATAACGATTGACATTGTGTGCAGTTTTCATGACCCAAGTTAATATCTTTAGGGTCAAATAGGGTTGAAAAGATCAACTTTGGACACTCTCTGCCCGTACAAGCCATTTTGTACTATTTCAATCGAAGGAAACAGGAAAAGGGTGTTTGTTCGAGGGTCAAAACGTGGCATACGACAGCTTCCATTCATTTGACGTATTGACGGAGGATTTCAGGCCGAGGTCATGTCAGGTCATTGACCTATGGCGTCATTTTTCATCTTTTACGGACCAGATTTCGAGCAACACGGGATAGCTTGAGTGTAAATGAGTGCGCCACATGCATCTTTTGGCGTATTTTCGGTGACAGGAGCCAACATCGGTACATTTGATCACTTCCAGCGTTTATATTTATGACTATGTATGTATGTATATGTATGTATGTATGTATGTATGTATATGTATGTATGTATATGCATATATGTATATACATGAGTATCAATGTGACAAACGCGTTTTTTTAGGGTCTTTGAATGCATATTTCATACAAATCGGCATGTCGCAAAGCAAATCTGGACCAGGTCACGAGGTATTCCACCGTCACCTTTGATGACCTTGACCTTCACTGACTCTGGTATATGTAAGCGTATCAGTGTGCGAACACGTGTTTTTATTAGGGTCTCTGAATGCATATTTCGTACAAACCGACATGTTGCAAAGCAAATCTGCATCAGGTCATAGGCTTGTTGACCTTGACCTTCGATGACCTTGATCCTTATTGATCCTGGCTGTGGTCTTGGTACATCCATCACTTGTGCCCGAATGACGTCGCCTGATTGTCTTCAAACGGTAATCTTAGGCAGAACGCTAGTCCTTTCGCGACTAGCGTTTGCCCTATATATTTCCCTATAGGAATATTTCCCTAGACTTTTCGCCATTTGTCAGCGACAACGATTATTTTCGTTATGTTTACTTGACTTCAATGCTTAAAACTTCAAACATTTCCGGCCAATTTTCGATTTTTCTGCGCCAATCGACGAGTTATTCAACTGCCATAAATGTCACAAAGTAGCAGCAGCCAGCTCCGATCCGTTTTCGAGATTTTCGAGAAAAAACAGGTGGAAGGAGGGGGGGGGGGGTACAAAGACCTCCCTTCCAGTGCGCGTGTCAAGTCATGCTGTCAGAACTTGGTCAACTTTCTCGTATATATCACATATACGCAAACGCGTACACACGTATATATATGTGTATACGCAAACGTATACACACACACACACACACACACACACATATATATATATATATATATATATATATATATATATCCGTAAGTCTGTACTACCGCTGCCTGTTGTAGGAAATTCCCGATTCTTGGTTCTATGCTCTTATTCCATTACCTTTCCATGTACATTTGTGATTTTTTCCTGGAAAAAAACATTGGTAGGGTAGGGCAGTGGCACTACGCGGCCCTATGGAGAACGACACTCCTGACCACCGTCCGCGTTTGATCACAGAATTTGTCAATATTTCTTTTCTAAATGTTGTAGGCCATACCATGCTGTATTCGACAATTCTGTCCATCTGTTGTCTATTGCGGTCATTATTTTCGTACTTATTGGCTACATCCGTTGTTAAAACTGTCAGGAAGCCAGCTCTAGAGGGGCCGAGGCAAACAATGGGGAGTGGGGAACGGGTCATGGCCCGCTCAAAGTAATAGAAATCGGCACCACTGAACTAGAATACCTTTTTCTGTCTTTTGCTCTACTTCTAGCGCATCTTTTGACATTTCATTATCAAAAAACATATTCATCATTATCAACATTAAAAGTAGACCAATAACTTTTATCCGAAACGGCACGAGACCGGTCGAGCGGGCAACCTATCCGCGGCGGCGTCCGGCGCACGCGTGTCGGGCCACCGCACTGGTACTGTATGCTGCGTGTAGAACGGCCGCTGCGGCCAGCAAGACGCAACTCTGCAACAAGTTGGTACTGGTGACCAACATACATCTTCCAGACCACATGTAGCCTAACGCCGGCCATCCTAAGTCAAATCAGAAAGCATGCGACCCCTCAAGAATTATGTCCGTCCCTCCAGGCCTTATCAGTCTGTCTCATTGCAACTTTGTGGGGAATTAGATAACAGAATGGATTTCCGCACTGCAAATCACGAATGATCAAGATCAGCGTAATTCAGGTAAAAAGAGGTCAACTACTGACAATGCAGCATTTGGAAAGGCGCGTTACGATATCAGTGGGGCCTTCAACGGCATGATCAACGCACAAACCCCAAAGCACATTTAACTAGCTTAGGCCGGACGAGGTCGACGAAGTTCAGTTTATGAACACGCGCCTTCCTCTTTTTTTTTCTCTGCAGCTAAGAAAAATATCCCAGTACGAAATGTGGGAATATGTCATGTCATCTCAATTAATCTGGGCTGACCTAAACTGAATTACTCGGGTGCAAGTTGCAAGTTATACTGACAGTTTATATTCCCGAACAACAGCCCACCAGATTGGTTTTGACCAAATGGAACATTTTTATCTTGACCTGGGCTGACCTACATTGACCTTACTTTTCGATATGCACGTTCATCATACAAGCTGTCTCCACAAAACTTAGTTGCCATCGGTCGCAATGATCTGAAGACAAGGCCGAATGCTTCCTATTCAAACACCTGACGTCGGCTGACCTTGATCGACCTGACCTGGGATATCTGCACTTTGCGACAAGATCGTCCAATAAATGCTAACTCCCCAAAAATCTTCAAACCCCGATTGAGGGATCAGGAAATGAAGGGTCGCAATATAAGCTCTCGCCCCACCAGTGCGCGTTACATTCAGAGCCACTACAGCACGAATTATTGCCACATGAAATCAGTGAAGGCACACAGACAAAGCCGTCCCAGGAAATCTGGAATGCGGCCTCTGAATACAAAATCCTTGAGTAACTCGCAAACAGTCAGCTCGTGCCACACAAACACGGTAGTGAATACAGTAACGAAGGTAAGGCCAAGATTTTTCCAGATGCATTACGCCGCGTAACGTCGACTAGTTGCCGCAGTTCCAATGTGCAGGCTACGCAGCTATTCACGACTTTTTCGGGAGGAATGAATGCGTGCGGTTTTCCCCCACGAACTGGACCGAAGAAGTCGAGCTAATTTTACACTACATCGTCATCTTAATCTTTTGAAAGTCAGTCTGGCTGCAAGGTAGCCATGCTTCACAAAAAATCAATTTTTTTTCGAAATCGGTCCATTTCAGTTGCTGATGTCTCAGGACGGCCTGCCGCGCCAGACTACAAAGTGCGCGAAGGTTTTCAGATGGCGGCTGGTGGGTTGTTGGCACCCCCTGGTGACACCCTGAGCGTCCGTGCTGCCATATGCGGCCGACCCGACACAAATGCTCCTTCCAGTATCCTTTCTTCTTTTTTTCCTAATGAATTTAGCAGCTGGGGTGATTTTGCGCCAAAGCTTCTCAGTTCGGTTGTCGCGGAAAAGCGCAGTGGCCTAATTAGCTGAACTACAACCAGTATGTTTGGGCAACACGACCACCGCAGACGCCTGAAACAGTCCAGATCAGCACATCATTCGCGAGGCATCATCCCACAACTGAAGGCGTGTAGACACTGCACATGGGCGCCCACTGTAAGGCGCTCGTACCCGGGCCGTCGTGACGTACCTCGGTATTGTCTGCCGCGGCGGCCGGAGCTGGAGAGGCGCGGCGCCCGCAAACCGTCGGCGTCCAACGGGTTTCCAAAATTCAGCAGTCAGCGACCTCCTTGACGACGAACAGATCTCAGGCCCCCATCACTGCACTTTCTGTGACTTTGCGGCATGTCAAGCATCACAAGCAACCACGAGCTGCCTACACCTGCTCCTGCCACCGACGCCTTCCCCTAAACCGCCAGCGATTCAAAAACGTGTATTTCCTCGCCCGACAGGCACAGCCTCTAAGGGATGGCACGACGCGACGGCACAGCTCCATCACCAGGGGCCTCAGCGCAGCCCCAGCCGGCTGAGCACGTGCGCGACGTACGGGTCGGCGCGCGCCCGGACGTCGTCCATGAGGCGGCCGACGGCTCGGCTCCTGTCCCCGGCACTCAGCTCCGCTCCCAGACGGTCGTACTTGGCCAGGAAGGAGCCGATCGTGTCGGAGGCCTCCTGGGGGAGCGGTAGTCCGGTAAGAGGGTGATGCCTCCCGGCCAGGAAGGAGCCGATCACGTCGGAGGTCTCCTTGATATGCAGGAGTCGCGTCAGAGGGTGACGCCTCCTGGAAGGCCGGCGGTCGGCAGCAGCGGTGCAAGGATGGACAGCCGGACGCCAAAATGTTTTCCAACGGATCATTGTGTTCTATGCCATCCACTTATCTCCAACCCAAAACAAATAAATTTGCCTAGAAACGATTTTTTTCATTTCCCGATAATGACCAGCGGTATATGACGCTCATGCAATGAGCAGAATTTGCACAGACCTAACGTGAAACGGTGCTTTATATGTGCTATTTGATGTCTACAAAAACATACAAATACCGTTATACCTTGCGACACGTATAAATGCATATAAAGGTCGTGCATATATTTATGCGTTGTCGTGGTTCCGGACCATGAAAGTGGGAAAGAGCAGAAATATTTTCACCCCTGCGCATGCGTTCCAGCCCCATCGTTTCCGTCAGCCGCGGCCAGACCGGTTTCCCGCACGTTATTCCTGCCGCTGCTCAGCGTCTCGGCCCCAGTGTCCGGTCAGCTGCGGTGAGGCAGGCCGCGGCCCCCGCTCCCGGCGGCGGCTGACCTGAGATCCGTCCCGGCGAGCCCGCTTCTCCGGCGGCTCGGCAGCCTCAGACGCCACCGCCTGGTGCCAGCCGTAAAAGTCCTCCAGCTCACTGGCCCGCTTCCTCGAGTCCTGGCGTCACACGCGGTGGCGGGCACAAGACTGAGCCGTGATTCGAGACAACTCCACCACATTTCTGCACGCGGTCTCCAGGCATTCATGAAATACGGAAGACAGCAGCGCTCTACACAATAAACGACATTACGGCAGTACACAAATTGTTTCCATCCAATCGCCATGTACAAGTAACAGGGCGACAGCAAACAACAGCCGGGAAGCACTATAAAATACCTCTGAAAGTTCGCTGTGTGAACATACAAAGTGATTTTCCCACACTCAGTTCTAGGCATGAAACGGTCCGGGTCCACTGCAACAGAGACTGTCTCAGACCCTCCCCCTCCTGTTATAGGCGCATCTTACCTCAATCACCTGCTGCGGGAACCTGACCATCTCGGCCACGTGGATGCCGAAACTCTGGTCGCAGACGCCCGGCCGCACCTTGTAGAGGAAGGTCAGCTCCCGACCCGAGGTCAGCGCCGTCACGTACAGGTTCTGCACGGACGGCACCTCGGCCGCCAGCGCCGACAGCTCGTGGAAGTGGGTGGCGAACAGGGTGTAGGCGCCTACCTCCCGAGCGATGTGTCTGCAGGAGGTCCCGCCGTGCCGGAGGTGAGGTGAGGTGATTGGCACGTCACTCACGTGTGCCGGGTAGACATGATACGAACAAGCCGTCCCCCGCGGCCGGGTGCTCACATGCTTGCTCCGCTCATACCCCATGTATGGCAGCCATGGACGTCCTGTACTAAAAGGAAGTCTGGACTATTCGGCTTGACACTGGCTGGCCATCCAAACCACCGGCAACGCTGTAGTCACCTTCTGGGCACATCAAACGTCCCTCAGCGCCATCTGATTTAGTGCCTGGGGTAACACTATCTTAGATTTCGGTCCAGTGTTCATAACGACAGCCCTGAATGACCAGTTAACGATGGTCGCCGCGATCATCGGCCTTAACGACTTTACCGAACCCATAACCCCTTCACACTCTTCAGTCCTTCCGTGTCCCGAAGCTACTGAACACCGGCAGAACAACCTCCACGCGTCACGACCCACCACCACGACGCAGCCACTGCCGACTCGACACTCACTCGGAGATGGCCCAGGCCAGGCCGAACCCGTCGTACGTGGACGTGCCGCGGCCCAGCTCGTCGATCACGATCAGCGAGTTTTTCGTGGCCGACTGAAACGCACGGCGGCCACGCACCGGTGACGAGCGGGGCGGCGCGGATACGACCGGGAGGCACGAACGACCAACCGCACGCAACCACTGACCACTGAGAGCTGTCACACCCTGAAGACGTTCGCTGACAGCTCGCGAAGCCTCAGCGAAGAGGAATACATCAGCTAATTACGAGAAACACACACACAAACAGCGGACTAATACCAGCCGAAAACTGGTCGCGATGTAAAACTGATACCCAATAAACCAAAGGATACCAAGAAAGTAATTGGAGGACCATGCAAAAAAGACAAGAAAACACAGTTGATGCAGATTCTTGCAACTTTTGCTGTGACCTTGACTTAACGTGAGATGTGGACATTCAACGGGACTCAGTTCGTTTCGTTATTCAACGGTCTGCAAGCGGAATTCCATTGAACATACCCTGAGAATGGCTGCTGTCTCCAGCATCTCGGCCATGAAGGTGGAGACTCCTTTCATCTGGCAGTCACCGGCCCCCACTCGGGCCATGACGGCATCTACCGGCCGCAGCTGGGCACTCTAGGACAGATACGGTCATACAGAGGTCAAAGAGAATGTCGGGGTCAACGACACAGAAGGTGACACACAGATCACAGAGAGATCATTCAGAGGCCACACAGAGGCTAACAACATCATCCTGCGGCATGACAACGTCCACGAGCTGCCGCTGGGCACTCTTTGAGAGCCATACAACTCACACAGAAGTGCTGATTACGGCGTTAAAGGACTTTTATCCTTCCCCAGATGTAATTTGCCGGCAAAAATATCAATATTTCGTCAACCACAACAAATACATTTCAGTCTCCCAGAAGCGCCGCAATATTAAACACCCACTGTACCTACACCCTTTATATCGAGTCTTAAACGATCATCTGACCATATACCAATATGCTATTCCCCACTTGCGACTGAACACTGGCATGCCGGGGGAGGACGCAGATCCCAGTGGGCTGCTGGGTTATGCTGTTCACAGCTGGGGTGATGGGCATGCCGATCATTTGGATGGGACGTCCGAGTGGCGAGCGTCACATTCAGCGTCCACAAGGCCCGGCACAAAGCAACAGCCTTCTGGAGCCACAGTTATCCTCGGGCTCCATCCAAGGCGCCGGACGGCCGCTCGTTTCCCGCTCACCTCACAGGGGACGAAGCAGCCGATCTGGGCCATAACCACAGCCACCGCCACGGACCGGATGTAGGTGGACTTGCCGCCCATGTTGGGACCCGTTATTACCTTGAACGTCGACACGCCTGGAGACAGACAACGTGTATATGTAGTCATTACATACATTTCTAATTGGCCCGATGTATGGACGTCGCATCACGAGCATGCCTTTGAGTCCAAGTACACAGCGTCCTCAGCCTTTGCGTGTAAACTCCGCCTCCACGGCCGGCGACGTCCCAGCTTACCTCTCTGGAACTCGACGTCATTGGGAATGTAAGCCATGTTGTCTTGCATCTCGACGCAGGGGTGTCGGACCTGCGTCAGCCGCGTCGGACCGGCGTCGTCCGGAGGCAGCAGACGCGGCCGCACGTACGGCTGCGGGGCGGAGACCCCTGCAGTCGCCAGGGCCACCAGCACGTCCAGCCGCGCCGTGACGTCATTCAGCGTCAGCATCGGCTCCAGGTAGCCGGCTGCAGCAGCGCGGCAGCCGGTCAGGAAGCACGGCCCGGCAGCCGGTCAGGAACCATGGCCGGCAGTCGGTCAGGAACCACGGCCCGGCAGCCGGTCAGGAACCACGGCCCGGCAGCCGGTCAGGAGCCACGGCCCGGCAGCCGGTCAGGAACCATGGCCGGCAGTCGGTCAGGAACCACGGCCCGGCAGCCGGTCAGGAGCCACGGCCCAGCAGTCGGTCAGGAACCATGGCCCGGCAGCCGGTCAGGAACCACGGCCCGGCAGCCGGTCAGGAACCACGGCCCAGCAGCCGGTCAGGAACCACGGCCCGCAGCCAGTCAAAAATTCCACAAACGACCAGGACGCAATGCGGTCATGATGCTGCGTTTTCACTGGAAGCCACAGGAATTGACAGGACCCTGCGCTGTCCATACAACAAGAGGAATGGGCCCAGTTTGCAAGTTCCTGAGCAGGACGTAAAAAATAAGCGACAATGGCGCAGTATTCCCAGCACTACCTGGGTAGAAGGCAGCTGTGGCTGTGGCGCTGACAACCCTCTACGTCGCTTGCCCAGCGCACTGACGACATGAAAACGACCACCAGTCGGACCGGATCCCAACGGAACAGAAGGTCCCGGCAAAACATCGACACCTGAATACCCATCCCTTAAACACCCACAGCAGCCCAGTTCGGGGCTGGCGACAGCAGACCGAGCGCTCCCTGCCCCGTCCGCGGCGGCGACTCACAGGCGATGTTGACGATCTCGGCGACGACGGTGCGCTGCTGTTCCGAGTAGGCCGCCCTCGTCTCCTGGTAGTGGTCGTTGAGCTCCGACAGTGCGCTCGAGCGGAACTTGACGCCGCTCTTGTTAGTCTCCAGCGTGTGGTACAGCTTGTTGTTGCGAAGCAGCTTCTCCTCCTGACGCACGCCGGAGTTGAGGTCAGCAGAATGGATGGTGGTTTGGAACACGGAAACCAACTACTACGTCCATCGAATCATTCTTTCTTACTCTCCGCCCTTTGCCGAGACACAAAAACAACCATTCTAAAACCAACCCAAATGCATATAAAATCGCCACTACACGACCAGGGCTGGCAGATTTCGGCCAGCACCTGGTTTAAACCGGTTCAAACCAAGGTTTACGCCATCTGTCTAAATTACTTTAAACCACCTAGTGGCTTTAAACCAGACAACACAATTTAATTTCAGCCACTTACGGCTTCTTGTTGCGAAAACATAAAACAAGCTATCAAGGTTAGATGTCACACTGCTTTTGGAACTGGCTGATAAAGACCAAAACCATCATCTTCAAAACTGTGGCCCTAACACTACATCAATCACAACTTCAACTTTAGCACCCATAACACCCTGTCACAGTCAAGCAAAAATGCTGAGACAAAGGAATATGGGAATGCAGTCATTCTTCAGAATATAACGCTCTTGGTGGGAGGTAAGTGAATCCATTAATCACATTCCTGGTCTTGTTGGGTGCTGGGCACGTGTACCTACTAGGAACTGAAAATCCAGTACCTAAAATCTGAATGGATCAGAAAGGCTATCACCAGGGGTGTCAATTTGTATTCTTTTGAGAGGGCCCTGGCCCACCCAATGTCGATTTGGGTCCCTCCAATGTTGGTTTGGGCACCCTCAATATTTTCCTTCCACTTTTAAAAGGGAAAGGGGTAATAATAAGGAAAAGAGCCACCTGCAACAGATATGGGATAGACAGGAAGTAAAGAAAAAACTCTAAAGCGATGTATCTATGTACTTTTATATCTTCTACCTACCTGTTTATATACATACCTATATACATGGGGATAAATACAATTTTTTATTTGATAAGTGCTGTTGAAAACTAAAAAATTTGCGTTGGTCAAAATAAAGTGGGCTAAATGCGTTGAGAAACCCGCATTTGGGGGAAGGTTAGGTTGTCGGGCCCTCGACTCGCCCCCTCCCGCCAATCATTTAGAGAAATTGACGCCCCTGGCTATCACTATGAACTGACATTTATCTCCTGCATTAAAAAGAACAGTGAGCTTGGAAGAAAAAGGAAGAGCTAAAAACAAGAATGTTTGTACGTGGGTAGGCGCAGGCACGTAGCCTGGATTGTCCTCAAAGGGGCCAAATGTCAAATTTCATCATAAACCGCTGCCATATTATACATAAGAATTACTGCTTTTTCCTACATAATTTATAGGAAAGAGTAGCAATTTCATGTCAGTGCCCCCATATTCAACCCACAGGAATACATAAAATGTTTGTTTTTGAAGCATGTATATCATCACAATGCCGTATTCATGTGAAATCGCTCTATATCAAGTGTATACCGTTTGGCTCTCGGGGGGGGGCTACCCCCCACCTAGCTACATCCCTGGGTAGGTGCGATGTACCATGCCCACAGGTTGAACCGTGACAGCTATGGCTCTTTGAAATGAAAAGTTTAGGCCAAACAGCCAAAAGGCAAAGCGTGCTAGATTGGCATCTCTTCCGAGTACCAGGCTTCCATCTACCATTAGATAGAAGCTTCTATCTAGCTTCTATCTACCATTACCTACCTACGCGGCTACCTAACCGAGCTCTGCATTACTGCACTTATCACCACCTATCACAACACGTGGTTTTGGTTTCAACTGCACTTATCACCACCTATCACAACACGTGGTTTTGGTTTCAGACTGTTTTAAATGCCATGAGGCCTTGTTTGTCGCGAGGATGGAAAAATGGATGTTCACAGGGTCAGTGTTGAACTCAATATACCAACTGAAACTGTTTCATGCTTAAATAACCACATCCCGTCAGACCCTCTCCAAAGCCAATATGCCACTACATAGATTGTCAGAAATTGGCTACCGGCAGTCTTTCTGAGGGGTGATTTAAGCCAACTTTTATTAATTTAAGCCAGTTTAAGCCGGTTTAAATACATAAAAAAGCACTGGCTGGTATAAATCCAATTTAAGCCCGATTTTCTTTCAACCCTGTACACCACTAATAAGGAAGGTAAACAATAAATCAACAAATATAAATCCAATCTTCCGCCAATAAATACTCCCGCTTTGCTCAGAAACTGCACCCTCATCCTAAAAACTACAGAAGGCGAGATACAACAAAAAAAAACTGACCTGGGTGAAAAAGCAGCACGTATAGCGGCTACACAGGGCCCGATGTAAGTCACCGTTCGGCGCTGACCTTTTTCGTCACACGGAAGAAGAAGCCGGTCTGCGCGGTCGACTCAAGTTTCAGCGTTTTGTGTGGCTCCAGGTCGAGGTCAGTGGCCGCCCGCCGCACCTGTTTCTCCACCTGCGCCTCCAGCTGGGTCATCCGCTCACGCAGCTCTGCAGAGGAGGACGCCGACAGTGGGGCCAGAGCCGCACACGGGCACAGCACAGAGCAACAACGGACATCACCGACAGACCAGCAGCGACCGCTGAGACCAGGACATTCTTCACGCTGGAGAAGCCGTTGGCGTGCCCACAACAGCAACCGATGACGCTTGAAAGCCGCTCCGGCACGGACTGTGAGCACGAGTCAAAACAGCCCCACGTTTACCCCACCCACAAATTACCTGCCTTTCAATACGACGGTTATGAGTGCAAAGGGCGTAGTCTGATGTGCACGAATAAACAATGCAAGTTTTCACTGCTTCAAACAGAACAGCAGTTTCGAAATAAACTTTTCATGTGCCGAAACTTGGCGTTCCGCGTTTTAATACCACCATTCCCGTAATCAATCACCACCAATGAGACGGATTACGACGAAACTGGGACAAAGGAGCAATACACACCCTGCAGTTCCTCGTCAAATTCTGGTTTGACCACGTACTCGCCGGCGTCCGCCCTGTCCAGGTCCACAGTGGTCTCCACCATCTGCAGGAACTTTTCAAACTCCTGCGAGGCGAAAACAGTATGGATCAGACGTTAATCACATGCCACCAAGGAACGCTGCACTCATACGGGATGGATCCCAACCGAAACCCATGACGCATAAACAGAGGAGTTAGTGACAGCACAGCGTACTGCTACGGGCCATAAAGGACCCATACGTCACACGGACGGGCAACAAATGCACCCAAGACGTAGGGCGAGGGTTGAATAAATGTAACCAATGTGGATAAACGCACGTCTGGTACGTACAACGAAAAGACCAAACAAAAGCACACCCATCTGGGACGGTACATGCCTTGTACGTGCGACGAAGCGGCTCCAGGAAGGTGGCCTGCACGACGGCTGCGTGCCGGCCGCAGCTCTCCTCCAGACGGGCCAGCAGAGCTGGGATACACCGCACCGCCTGGTACACCCTGCGACATCGGACGGTCCCTAACATCTCTCCAGTCTCCACGGTCTGCGCACGGCACATCAGCAATCAGCGGCACGTTGCCGCCAACATCCGGCGAAGCGGTCTACACTGCCGCATGCTGTATGGCGTACCTACTTCCCCAAATAACATATTATATAATGTCATATATTATAGTCTGCCACTTAATGTAAAAACTCAGCTGAAAACCTCACTTCAGAAACTAATAGAGGCCTCTTTTCAGTATGCCGAAGGTATTTCTGCATGGGCGGATCACGCGGGCACGCTGCCTCCGCCTAAAGCCCCAGCATACCTGACGCGGCGGCAGGCTGTTCCACAGCACGTACCGGCAGCAGTCCTGAAGGCCAGCCTTGCGCCGCTGCAGCCGCTTGGCCAGCCGCTGGAAGTCGGGCATGCGGCGCAGGTGGTCTTCGAGCAGCGTCTGGCGCAGCTCGGCGTCCTCAGTCAGCGTCTCGACCAGGTCCAGCCGCTCCTCTGCCCGGCGGCGCACGCGGGGCCGGCGTCAGCACGGCCCGGCCACTTTCAGACCGTGTTGTCTGCAAAGCTCGCCTCGCCGTCCCATTTTCCGCGCAAACGTTCCGAGGGGAGGGGACAAGTGTCTTGCAATCACCCGCACACGGGCCGGCAGCTCTCGGTCCCGGGGACAGGGTGCTAGCCCCTGGACCGCGCTGTACCCGTGGACGGCGCGGTACACCGGCCGACGGTACCGCCGCTCCAGCAAACGGCTGCCAAGCCCTGCGTGCCCAACACAAACTCTTCGTCGCAAGGCGCCGAATCGCCGCAACAATGGCACGCCCACAAATCAGCTTCCGAGGACGTACCAATTTTTCCGACGTCGACCAGCGGCTGTTTGATCCACTGGGCCAGCAGGCGGCTGCCCTGGGCGGTTCGGCAGCGGTTCAGCAGGCCCAGCAGGCTGTGCGTCGGGGACGTGTCCTGCCGGCAGCCGTCGGCGTCGGTCAGACGGGCCCGCCGCCGCCACACAGTCACGCCGCCTCGAAGCCGGCGGCTCCGGGGCCCCGATGACGCCCGCAGACCCGGGCTCTGTGCGCACGAGCGACCGTCTCGTCTCACCGCGCGGCCGCACCTGGGGCGTCGGCAGCAGGTTGAACGCCTCCACCGCCGCAGAGTCCAGGCGCATGTATTGGTTCAGCTCGAACGTGCCAAGACTGAACTGGCCGAAGTTCTGCTCGTCCGACAGCAGCTGAAGGCAAAACAAAACACCATAATTCACAGACCATCTTGAACTGACCAGTTAATTTCATAGGTTATAGCCGCAATTAATACGTAACAGAAACGAAAGTACGGAAGATCTTTGGCCACGAGAAAATCCTGACCCACATTTTCACATACGCGGACAATTTCACGCGTCGTATGCCCCTGTTTATGGTTCAAATAAACATCGAAACCAATCAGGCACTTTGAAACCACACAACACTACATGCCGCAAACAAAGACAGAAGTAGCGTAAGAATGACAAACAGAATTAACGGAGATGAAAAATCCGACCACAGTAACCACGGCAACACTTGCCCGTCGCCGTCCCGCAGCGGCCGCCGACCGACCTGCAGGTACTTGATGAGCGCGGCCATGGCGGCCATGGCCAGCGGTTTGGACGTCTCGGGAAGGACGGCCGCGTCCGGCTGCGCGCCCCTGGCGAACTTCAGCAGCCGACTGAGGTCGGAGACCACGTCCCGGGCGGAGAAGTCGGACCGCTTCATCTCCGTCACCAGGACCCCGCTGCGCTCCATCATCTGCCGAGCAACCGGGCAGGGTGTCGGGCTCTCACCGGCGGCCTACGGCACCGTCAGCCTTTCAAGGAACCAGAAGCCGCCCCTACGTCTGAAATCTGATGCTGCGCTCTCGCGTGTAACAAGAAACGGCGGATAATGTGAACAGATCTCCAGCACACTACGACACAGTCTGTCCTGGGACTGGGTATCGTGTGAGAATTTCACAACACTTCGCAGTGTAGACACATGCCAGGTGACAGACACCATGTTTTGTGCATCACAGGACAAGACATGCTGTACATGAATACATGAGACATCCGCGGATTTGTGCAAACCATGAGACACCATGAATCGGACTGCAGGGTTAAACACTGGAGTCATTTTCCCAACCCAATGGACCCAAAAATGCATAGCACGCCCGGACACTGGTGACGGTCGCGTAACCAGCAGTCGTGATCACGTGGTCAGGGAGCGTCAAACTCAGTCCTCACCAGCCAGGAGCTGGCTGGCTACAGAGCGACGACCAGAAAAAAAACTGACACCCTCGCTGAAAGCGCATGAAAAGCACAAATAAACCTCCACACAAAGCAGCGGACGCAGCCAGGTGTGGCGTTCCAGCAGCGGGGACCTGCCTGTTTGACAGTGTCGGCGGCCGGATCGCCGGCCGAGATCAGGCACTCCTTCGGGCCCAGCTGGACGACAAGGGCCTCCAGGTTCGGCAGGCAGCCGCCGTCGGCGAACTCGGCGACCAGGCATTGCTGCAGTGTGGCGTCCCCCAGGGCGGCACCCACAGTCTGTGGACAGTCACCGCAGTGCAGACACCTGCAGACTGGTCAGGCAATGCTGCAGGCCGCGCCCCATACGTCTGCTAACAGACGCAATACAGACAGACCACCAGACTACAATAAGAGGCTTTTAAGGCGGCAATCAGTCCAATCACAAAAGTGACCTGACGTCAAAGTCTCTTTACGCCCGTGCTCTTCCGCCATCCTCCGGCTAATAACGCACAGGCAGCGGCCGCGCCCCCTGCGCGGGGGAGGCGTCGGCCGACTAAAAAGTCCCTTATCCTGAGAAAATTTGGCGCACGATACGAACTTTTATGGCAAAATGTTTAAAAACGGTTTTCCTACTCAACTGTTTCACATATACCTTGGCAAACATTTACATGGTTCCAGCCCATGCAACTCAGGGAAACTTTCACTCTGCTCTGGTGCTACTACGGTGCCTGCAAGAATGTTGCCGCACACCAACACAGAGCTCACCGTGCCTCCGTCCTGCTGGGTGATCTTCACGGCCAGCACGGCACTGCTCTCCTGCATGCCGGCCGAGCCGAACAGCAACTCCTCGAACTGGGTCAGGTTACCAGGAGAGCCCTGTGGCACGAGACAGTCAGGTTACCAGCAGGAACCTGCAGCAGAACAGGGTCAAGTTACTGGGATAACCCTGCAGCAGACCTGGGTGGTCGGGGCCTGCTCGAACGTCAGCAGGACCCTGCAGCAAAACAGGGTCAAGTTACTGGGATAACCCTGCAGCAGAACAGGGTCAAGTTACTGGGATAACCCTGCAGTAGAACAGGGTCAGGTTACCAGGAGAACCCTGCAGCACGAGTCATGTCACCAGGAGAACTCAGCGACAGGAGAGAGCCAGGTTACCAGGAGAACCCTACGGCAACACGAGGCCAGGTTACCAGAATGCTGCAGCACAGCACGGTCAGGTTACCACCACAGTCCCGCGGCACGAGGGTCGGGTTACCGGTAAGACCCTGCTGTAGAGGAAACAGCAAACTCCGTGGGAACGCCAACCCTGAAAGTATTCAGAATGGGTAGGATGTGACTTTGCAGAAGCATACAGATGGACCCCAAATCTTTAAAACAGGACAGAGGATTGTGGTGACTGTAACATAATTGTGTACCACATTCCATTTCCCCTGACCTCAAGAAATACTCCTCTCCTTTCCAGACTCCTTCTACACTGCCGATTTAGCTGAATAAAGCTCTTATCCCAAGAATCCTCTGTTTGTGTGATGGAGACTTAGCTCCACAAGGATGATACTAGGACAAAAATGCCACAATATTTGTACTAGCACATTACAATGGAAAAAGGAAAAGGTATGTCCCAACTGCCAGGATTTACAATGACAGGTGAGTTGGCAGACCATTATCTCAAAACCAGATAATTTTGTACACCTATTTAATCTGATCCCTTTTATGAAAGCCAAATCAATAATGTTCCACACAAAAACATGGCTCATACCACCAGAGAACACTGAGCCCCCAGCAATGCTGCACAGACTGCGGGCACCTTCTCCCCAGCCCTGGCACATCACAAACCTGGAACTCCAGCTTCCAGTCAGAGCTGGTTTTGATGTTGGTACCCTGGCAGCGGTACACCTCCACGCGGTATCGCAGCACCAGCAGCAGGTCCCGCACGAAGCTTTCAAAGTTCAACTTGCTAAGCGTAACGTAGTCGAGCTTGTGCTCTCCTGCCAGCCAGCAAGGGCATCACCACTTAATAATCCAAAGAAATGACATGCTGACCAGAAGCGCTGGTAGAGAAGTTCCGGCGCGGTAGTGATCTTCGTGAGCTCCGGCGCTGGCCACCTCTCAGGCAACGGCGGGCCGCCGTCAAGCACGCGATTCTGCACCGTGACGGAGTGCAGCAGTGGAACGGAGTGGAGCAAGCGAGTGGAGACAAGAGGCACGGTCTTTGACGCGGCAGTTTATTCGGGCGGTCAGAGCGGCGATCGAAGCTCACCCTCACGAAACTGACGGATCACAGAGGAGGTCTTGAAGACCCGCCTCGCGGCCACATGCGCGTCCTCCCCGTGCACCGTGTAAAAGTCGTTACGGTCGAATATCCGTATTGTTGTTGTTGGTTTCTGGAACACAGCAGTCGACCAAACAAGTCTTATAAAGTTCACTGATTCACATTCGAACCAAGGACAGACATGAGTAAATAAAATAATGGTCATGCAATGCCACACATGACAACTGTGTTTACCAGCAGCCTTTAAAACATGCTGACCATTGTAGGTTAACAATTTAAACTGAATGGCCATAAAAATGTGTGGTACTACCAACTGATTAATAACATTTAGCAATGTGGGCTAAAATACTGCCCATTTTGTGTAAAGAAAAGAAAGATGCATTGGGTTACATTAAACAACAGGTCTACAGCCATCCATGGGTCATGTCACCAGCCCCTTACACAAAGACTAAAGTCAGCAAACAAAAGCTGCCCAAAATGTTACATTACACTATTCATGTTTTGGCATTGCAAATAAACATAAACCATGCCAGTATTCTATATATGCTGAGCAGCTTAGGCTGCTCAGTTGTTACCTAGATACATTTCTACTGAAATGCTTGCCTCTGGAAGCCGTCTGAAGAAGGACTGGAAACCTTTCTCCTGTGATACATCTGCAACAATGAAGTCTGATAACAGGACTGTCATATTTCACTCAGTAACATACAGTTAACCCAATAACAGATCCAGACCATGTACTTTGGGAAATGGGCCTAAGTCTCTGTATGGGCAGCCCAACCTACCCCATATAATAATTTTTTCTTGCATTTCTGTCACTTTGTTTTACCAATTTTAAATGCAGAAGCCAGTACAGCATGCATCAGGAAACAAAGAAAAGTGATGATGGCTTCAGGTTTTAGAAGAGAAAGGATCATGGCCTTGATGGCCCCTCCCTTGACCTGCCACTGCATTCAACCAAGAACATGCATTAAGTTCCAAAAATGACTTAACTTTGGAGATATCCTTGTCACTGTGCATTCCAAGGTTTCAGGATAAACTTAACAACTTATGAAAAGGTATTAAACATCTCTATGTCACAGAGTTAATTATCTAATAGACATCATCCAATGTCAATGAATCAGCACTTTGCAAAATATTTTGACAAAATTGGAAATCATACCACCATTGCAACAAGTACAAGAAACTTCCAATGTCATTAAAAGCCTAACCTTGTGTTAATCCATCCTCTTAATTACAAGATAAGGTTTTACAATTTCTAAAGACATGGCCAGAAAATTAATATTAATAGTTAATGGAAAAGCTTACCTGATATGTCTTTCTGAATTGGTTGGAGGGATGCCATGATTTAACTGTCTTCTGAACTACTTTAAATACCCTGCAAAATATAAGAACTGTTCATGTATAGAAGTTCATATGCCATTTTTCAACATGGCCTATGGTAAATCACATTCTTCATGTCTTACCTTGTTTAAAAAATGCCAGAAATTAAGCTTAAGGGTTCTCTGGACTTATCCCTATTAAATACAGCCTTACTCTAAATTTGTAATCCTTACGCTACAGAACAGGGTAGCTTAAAGTTAACACAAAGTGTGGTTTTTGTTTGGGATGGTGGAGTAAATTTTTTTGGAGTGCAAAATTTTCCAAACCATAGCAGTGGTTTCAGTTGTTATTCCTGGTGTAGTCAGTTATGATATCATATATCCTTCTTCCCATATGGAGACAAGAGTCATTTGTTTTTGGTTAAAAATTGGCCAATGTAGTTGTAATGCAATTCTGATGGCAGTACAAGATCAAAATTCTGCAGTATAAAATGTCTTTGGAACATGTATTTTCTGGTGTTCTCGGCCAACAGTAAGATTCAGCCCGAGCGCTTACTTCCAGGGAAAATAATCGTAGTAGTGGTTGCATGGTGTTTCAACTGCAATATTGATAAGCATTACTTACGATTTCAGCCGGAAAAACCTGAAACACACATTATTCCCCCGAAACAGATTGCGTCGTCACTGGTATGCTAACCGCCAGACGCTCGCGTAGGGATTTTTGACATTTCTGCGTTAAATAGTTTGTTTACGGGACATCTCGACGCTGATTGGTCGTTGGTCGGACTCAAGGTCCAATCAAGAGTAATAAAAAAGTTCTGGGGGAATAACTAATGCGATATAAATTATCTCTAAAATAAAAAAGTTAACCGTTGTAAAAATAATAATAGTAATAATAATAGTAATAATAATAGTAGTAATAATAATAATAATAAACAATAATAATAAAAAAGTAAAAATATTACAAAGATGGCAAAGCGTAGTTGCAATTTGAAAAATACAAAAAAAAAACAAAAAGCAGTGACATAAAATATCTGAAAAAAATCACCGAACAAAACTGGAAAATATTAGGAAGTGAAATAAAACAACAAATAAAAATTTACCCTAGCCTAACATAGTAACCAAACCTAACCTAACCTAACCTAACCTAACCTAACCTAACCTAACCTAACCTAGCCTAGCCTAGCCTAGCCTGGCCTAACCTAACCCAACCTAACCTAACGTAGCCCAGCACAAAAAATCACGGAACAAAACTGGAAAATATTAGAAAGTGAAATAAAACAATAAATAAAAATTTACCCTAGCCTAACATAGTAACCTAACCTAACCTAACCTAACCTAACCTAACCTAACCTAACCTAACCTAACCTAGCCTAACCTAACCTAACTTAACCTAACCTAACCTAACCTGATCTAACCTAGCCCAACACAACCCAACCTAGCAACCTAATCTAACGAGTATTAAATGTCATAATGTAATAATACTGATATCAGACATCCCAACAATTATCTAATACAATAATATAACGGCGCAATAATTCAGCAGTTCCTCCAAGTTCAGTTTGTGGTAACAGAATAGAATTTTCCTATATATGACATCATTAATTGCTTGAAGATGCATGCAGGGTTTACACGTCCTTGATGTCAATAACCTTAACCTTGGCAGCACTACATTTTCCACCGCGGAATAATGTTGTTTTCCGCCAGTCGACTGCAGCACGGTATTACTGTGTGGTACGTTATCGTTACGATTTTGTTGTTACTGTTTAGAAAATCAAGTAGTGGAAAGTACCGTTAGAAACGGGATGATACATTCTTTACATTGGTGGCAATTATACAAAGGGTTGTTTGCGATTTCGTCGGGCAGAAACTTACGGTTAGCCGTGTTCTCCACACCAAAAATATCAACTTTTCCAGCCCTGTTCAACAAAAATGAAATACCCATCCTCTAAAGGAACTTCTTTCAAGGCTTAGTCCGCTTGCAATAATTCAGGGCACTCAAATCACAAAATAACAGCATATTTTCCATTTCACCAGCAATGAACAAGAATGCTTTCATCCGTCCGCTCAATAACTCAATGGATGACAAACAAGTCGTAATGGAAAATCATATAGACCATCAGACCGTAGCACTTTGGATAAGCACAGCCTTCACGTTCAAATAAAGTGGACGTCCATGACCTTTGGTACAATCGCTTATAAAATTTAAGGACTGGGAGAGATAACCCAATCATAGAAACCAATCACAATTTTAATGATGAATGTTCCTGCCCGATTGCCTGTAGCGTCTGCCGCTGCATGTGCCTGTCCTCAGGGTAACGCAGTCTTTGGTCCTCCTGCATGCTGAAGAGCGCTAGGTATAAATGGCCAGTAACGACGCATGTGAGACAAAATAGGCCCTTTCGGCGCGCCAATTACAGGACATCCGTTGGTAAATAATGTTTGGCTGGGTTTACTTTGTGCATGCAACTACCAAGTTTTTTTCGAGGTTGCACTCAGAGCCATTTGTGTTATGACGTCTCAGTTCGGCAAGACACAAAAACATATCTGAATAAATATGACAAAGCAGCGATTTATGGGATTATTTTCAAGGGTACCAAAACAATTATGCATTTTGTCTCAAAGATTACATTATGGCCTATGTCTGGACAGGATTTTTCGTAAGGGAACCAATAAGCGCAGAAGTTTTCATTTTTTCAAAATGATTTTGGGTCTCTAAGGGACTACCAAATACCCTCGTAGAAACAAGACAAAACTGAATCGAATTCACCGTACGGGTAATATGTAACTAGGGACGTTGGACTGGAACCGAGGGACAGAGAGTCAGCTGCCCCCTCCCAGCATAGGGCAACATTTCTTATTAGCCTATGGTGATGCATGAAAAGAAACGAGGTAGGAATCATCTTTTGCCCCCCCCCATATCCCCACCAATCTCCACAAAGGTTCCTCCGCTACTGAACGTAATCCACAAATAGATATAAGCAGACTTAACCAAGAGGCGGGCCAAGGGGGGGGGGGTGCTTGGGGTGCTGGAACGCCCTCCCCTTCGCGCACAACGCAGAGGGGCCCCGGATTTAGCCTGGACGGTACCTCTCCTCGCGGAGGGATTCCCTGACTGTTTTAAGCCCCTCGCATGCGGGGCACCACTTTTAGGTACTCTTCTCTGCTATGGGGCTTTTTACTAACTAACGCTACATTTCTAGCTAAGAGGTCCTGCTGGAATGTAGAGGAGGCACATTCTGACATGAAAAGAGGGCCTCTGCCGGCCTGTGAGTAGTGCGTCTACAGGCCTGTAGATAAAGAGGCCTCCTCGTCGACCTCTTACGGGTCCTCTGGCAGCCTTTAAAGGGGTTTTGCGTCGCCTTGCAGATGGTTAGACGGTGATGTAGAAACTCAAGAAACTTGTTCAGTCAATGTCAAAAGTCATTCCATGCCGTTTATCTAGCCACTGGAAGCGACTGAACAATTATACTGCCTTCTCGTACGACTTCCACTTTGAATGGTCACATTCTCCCGTAGTCTTAAGAACGGGGGAGGGGCAGGGGACCATGGTCCCCACTTTTCAAGGTGGGTGGATCGGCAATGCTAAATGGTCCCTCAACACTTTTTCGGAATTAATTTTTGTTGAGTTTACTTTTGAGCTATTCCAAAACATGCACAGCGATTTACCCAGTCCACCCCGATAATTTTCCTCAAAACCTACAGGATAAAATTGTTTCAGTTAAGGCGCTGGCTGGACAGGGGGACTTCTGTGTCACTTTCCCACCTGTTTTTCTTGAAAATTTCAAGAACGGATCGGAGCTGGTTGCTGCTACCTTGTGACATTTATGGCAATTGAATAACTGGTCGACTGATGCAGAAAAATCGAAAATCGGCCCAAAATTTTCGAAATTTGGAGCATTTGAAGCCAAACAAACACATAACGAAAATAACGGCTGTCGCTTACAAATGGGAATTTTGACAAAGGACTAGCGTTCAACGTAAGATTACTGTTTGAACATAATCAGCCGACATTATTCGGGCATAAGTGATGGATGTACCAAGACAAGAGCCAGGGTCAATAAGGGTCAAGGTCATCAAAGGTCAAGGTCAACCAGTTGGTGACCTGATCCAGATTTGCTTCGCAACATGTGGGTTTGTGTTGAATATGCATTCAAAGACCTTAATTAAAACACGGTGTGTGCATATTAATACGCTTACATTTACCAGGGTCAGTGAAGGTCAAGATCATCCAAGGCTTAGGTCAACTATCTTCTGACCTGGTTCAGATTTGTTTTGGAACATGTAGATTTAGCATGAAATATGCATTCGAAGACCCTAACAAAAACATGTTTGGGCACATTGATACGGATATATATATATATATATATATATATATATATATATGTATATATATATATATATATATAATTTTAACGTTTTACGGAAATCAAATCGTGTAATTGGGCTCATTACGACGAAATAACTTTAAGCGCAAATGGCTGATATAAAACTTATTGTGGGTCAAAAACTTTATCCAAGGTCAATGATCAATCGTTCACTTTCTTTTTACCCTGCTGAAAGGAGTAAACGCTGGAAGTGATCAAATGTACCGGCGTTGACTATCTTCACTGAAAATACGTCAAAAGACGCGTTTGACCGCCTTATTTACACCCAAGCTACACCAATATCCCGTGTTGCCCGAAATCTGATCTGCAAAAAAATAGAAAAAATAACGCCATTGGTAAACGATCTGAAATGACCTCGACCCGAAATCGCCAGTTCGCCAAATGAATGGAAATTGCCACGTTTTAACACTCAAACATGCACCCTTTTCCCCGTTTTGTTCGAAAAACCGTAAGGAATGGCCTGTACGGGCCGAAAATGCCCAAAGTTAACCTTTTCGACCCCATCTGACGTTGAAGATATTGACCTAGGATCATGAAACTTGCACACTATGTAAATCTTAATAGTCCTTTCCTACTCAATAGGCATTCCTACAAAATTTCATGTCTCTAGCTATCTTGCTTTCCGAGATCGAAGCGAAGGGAGGTTCGATCGCGCGGAACTCCCTTCCACTGCTCGTGTTAAGGAATGATTTAACTGACTGCATGAAAAAAAACCGAGTAGGACCTCAAAATGGTTTCCTGCTCCCTCTTCTGGAAAACCTGGATTGAAGAGGAAATTGCAGAACTCATGTACACTTGATGCGACAGACATACAGTATCCGCATCACATACAACAAATGCCTTTTTAAATCACTTGCTGTTCCTTCTACAGTACAAATTTCATACATGATACAAAACCGGTGAGCAGTACCTGGTTACCTGAGAGCCAAATTATTCGGGATCGGGCGGCTTTATCTGTGTACTAAGATGCAAACTGAATGAAAACATGTCTAGACCGCCGACCAATGCAAAGCTCCGACTGACTCGGATCGAGGGTAACGGTCTTCCAGCAAGACATGTGACGCTTATGCTACGTCACACAGTTGTTTACACAGAGAAGGAGGAGCCGGCAAATTGATCTGGAGCAGGACCAGTCGCACTGCTGGACGGAAAGAAGCAGGATCGGAAGAGGTAAGACCTAGCAGCGGCCTGTTCGCTGTCGACACGCGTGTGTATCTCTCCATGAACATTGATTGGCCAAACACATGCCTTAGCTGGGATTGTACTGTGCAGAGGAAACATAAGATGCTTAGTATACGAAACGACACCCTTGTCCAGTGTCTTCGCATGAGATAAAAATGTTTAGTTAGAACTTGGGACTGCCACAGAATACCTAGATTGATTTCGTAGAAAGTAAGCTGTGAGCAGGTGTAACCAAACTGGGGTGCTTTGCATACGCTCAATAAAATGCAAAATTGGAAAACAGGCATTATGTCATTCACTTGTCGATGTACAAGAACACCAGTGCAGTTGTACTGTTGCGGTGTAGCTACCTGGGTTAACAGACATTAGTTGGCTGTGGTGTCGGCGAAATGTTTTGAGTTCAGCACTGTGCAGAGCTTTGTGTACTGGCTGCGCCACGAGTCGGGACGAGGGACGGTTAGGGACCCAGTTCGTCACCGCTAACCACCCTGACAGTGTGGGTTCAAGCTGCCTCGGAGCTCGGCACTCCTCTTGGTGTTTTGGCAGCTGATCTATAGTGGGATGCGTCAGCCACCGCGCGGCCGTGTCGGTCATTTGGGCACGTTAAACTTTCGCCTGCAAATTTTGCCGTTAACTGAGACTGCGAGATCGGGTGCAAGCACCAGAGTTCCTGCAAGGAAAACTGCATAGTGTTTGCTCTGATTCCAAAGCACCCAACAAAACAATGGAAACAAATGCATTGGAAAAAATAGAAATAAAACAAAAAAACTGGACGCATGTAAACGTCTACACGTGTACCCAAAGCCTCTATGCGTGTTATTGGGAAGATGTCTAAATATTCTTAATGTGATTCCCCCACATCAAAATTTCGTGGAAGAAATTTCGCGGAGCGGTGGGTTTTATTATAGTCCTTCTTGTGGGTTCCAGGATGCAACTTATATAACTATGCGCATTCGGGAATTATGAAACGCGACACTGCAAATTGTTTTAAATTACGCTGTGTAGAGGAAGTTGGGGCAATGCCGACGCTGGGGCAAAGCCGAAAATCGCGATTGTAAAACGCGAGACCGGTGACGCAGCCAACCGGAAGGTTCAGAAACCTTAGGTTCAAGTAATGATTACATGTTGGTCGCAAGACGTTAGTCCGTCGCAACAAGTAGCGACGGAAGGAAAAAGGTATTCGAGGTGTGTAACAAAATTTTATTCACTACTTTGAGAGTACGTCATTCTGTCTGCTGATTTAACTTTTCAAAAATCAACGTTTGCATGCGATTCTACGATGCCTGTTTGCAATGATGAAATCGTCGGTCGGTTCTCGGATTTTGTCACCCGTTGAATTTTGCCAGTTACTTTTAGAGAAAATGGCTGATAGCCGGAAGCGCGCCGATTTTTTGTCGGCGTTATCCCAAATGACCAGCAAGCGATAACAACATTTCTGTTCAGTTTCAAATGGCACTACCAAAGAAAGAAACGTGGGCCACAATTGAGGACCAAGCCAGCGTTACTGGTGTTCTTCAGGCTATCAAAGACCGCATGTCGATCGGCCAAGCAGCGGCGCAGTTCCAGGTCCCGTACAGGACAGTCCATGGGAGACTGGACCCAGAGAGCGGGAGAAACACGAAACCTGTGGCCGCTGTTGTGTCCGGATCGGCCAACGGAAGGGCCACAGTATTCGCAGTCCAGCAGGAAGGCCGTATTTACCAATACGTCAGGAATATGGGTGAGATGTTCTTTGGCATGACTCCCACTGCAGTCCCCGGGCTGGCATTCGATTTCGCCGAGCCAGAGGGCATGAACCACCCATTCCGTCGCGGAATGGCCGGCTGGGATTGGTATTACGCCTTCTTGCGAGGTCATCCTGGCCCCTCACTACGACAGGCAGAGAGAGAAAGCAGGGGCGGCCGTTGACGGAGGGGGGGGGAGGGGACAACTGCTTCCATTAACGGTCGAAATTTAACATTAATCCTATGGCATTGCATGGAAAGGAACGAGTTAAGAAATTGGCTTGCTCCCCTCCCCCATCTCTGGAGAGGCTCCGCCGCAACTGAGACGGGAATACCACGGAGAGCGAAGAGCGGAGTCCTAAAACACAAATGGAAAGTGACGAAGAACAATTCTACTATTGCGAGACCATGGTGGGGCCAAAATGCATGGAAATGCAAGGAAACGATCCAAAACAGGCGCACTCTTCACGCTGTCCAAACCGACCCTCTTGTGTCAGCAAACACACAGTTAAGGAAAGAGAATTATTTGTCATCACTCCATTGTGATGACAAATAGTTCTATGAAGAAAGTCTATGAGGAGAGAGACATGAAAAAAATCAAAAGCGTAGCGCGAAGAAGAGCCCAAAGAGCTGAAAAGGGCAGCGCAAGAGAGGCATTGACCCCAGAAAAGAAGTGCCCGAAGCCAAAACAGGACGCGCAGACAGTGAGACGTGTCTGTTCTGTGAAGCAGGTGTTGTCGGGAGAAACGAGGTCTGACTTCAGTGTATTCGCTGTGCTGGGGGCATAAAATGTGCAGCAACGGAAGCGCCTCAGCAGGGTTCTTGTGTGCCCGCTATTGCTGATAACTTGGGCACCGCGGTGATGAGTCCGATGTCCGTTCCAGAAAGTAAGCACCTGATGTGCGTTCGTTTGTTCGTGAGGTGAGCCGTGTGACCGCTTCTGTTCGTGGGTACCAAGTTTGGCACCGCGATGGAATCCAATGCCTGGTTCACAACGCGAAATACATTTGTTCACGAGTTGATTTCATAAACGTTCGCGAGCTACGAAACCATGCCGTTTTTTGTTGTAGCAATGCAGCAGTGTTCAAAAGTCGGCATTTGGAGATTTCCTGACTTCATTTCATCAACAGAGCCAATGTGCAACCACAACCATAATTAGTACTATCGGTATAGCCCACCGTTCAACAGAAGCTGATTTTCGACCGCCTGCGTCAGAAGGCTGCCGCTGACTCCGCCAGACTCCGGCGGCACATTCCCCGCTGGCGTAGGCATACCGGTGATCGGCCTCGATGTATGGTGGGTGGCCATGCTAATGCAGCTGCACGGCCTGCTTGAATCACGCAACGCCTTTCTCTGACCAGCAGTCAATGTTCCAAAGCCAGACGGTAAAGAATCTCTGCGAAGTAGGACGCTGACGCGCTGTAAATACACATTTTCACCGTTTTCGACTTTACCCGCAAATTTGGGGTGAAGCCGAAATTAGCACTTTTTTCACATTTTGAGTCTCGACACCTACATATAACAAACTAGTCCAAATACATAGTATGCATTTAATTAACAATTAACTGGACTCCCAGATGGGATCAATGAAGATCATGTCAGAAGATATCAGAGGTTGAATTTGTCTCCCACAGATGCTGAAATATATATGATATATATATTTTTATATATACATCATATGCAAAGACACCCGTATGTACAACAAGTATAAGGTTGTTACCATACAGCTTAAAGTTTTCGGGACAAGGTCCTGCTAACATGAAAAGAACATTCCAGGAACGGCAGGCAAAAATTGATGATCACTTTCCAAAACACTACTATGCCACAACACGTAAAATATGAAGGACGCTTTAGTTTACTTCCCACACATGTTTTTTGTCAAAATAACTTTACGCATACTCACCGATAGCCCGAAAAATATTTAACCATTGATTAGTCACGAACTAAAGTGAGTCAGATTCGTGGGGGAAAGGACAGGCCAGCTGACGATTATCAAAACGTACGGGGTTCGACTTTTTCCTTTGAACGCCCGGCATTGTTCATGTTATCAGCCGACATGGCTGTTCTCACAGTCGTCAGCGTTAGGAAATCACAACGCATGCTGATGTTTGAGCGTGGAGAATAGGCCGCAGTCAGGCTGTATAGCACGACACTGCGACCTGCTTCCAGCTGGAGTCGGGCGGGGCATGGAACGCACTGCGGCTGCCAAGTCCGGGGCCTTCTCCTGGCGACAATGGAAGACGCTGTTCATCTTCGGCCTGGTGGACTTCTGCGCTGCTCTCTGTCTCTCCCTGCAGGCGCCCTTCTTCCCCAGCGAGGTGCAGTTGTCCCCTTCGACGACACGTGTTGTACTTCCACCACTGTCCCACGAGTGGCTCATCTCTCTAGCGCTGATCTGGACGCGTCGCAGCCGGTTTGCCACCTGTCAGCTGTAAGGCTGTTTGAGTTATCACGCCTGGTTGAAAGACACATTTGCACAAAAGACACAAATTACTAGCGACTGTCCGGCTGGAATATTTCTGTCTGAATGTAATCACCTTCTTTCACATTTCCTCACCTTGACAATGTTGAACATGAGATTCATGAACTCCATGGAGGTTGGCTAACGTTAAACGGCTCTCTGATAAACGTCTCCGGCACAGGCGGAGAAAAAGGGCGCCACCGCTAGTCAGTACGGACTGGTCTTCGGCACGTTCGAGCTGACCAAGTTCATTGTCGCGCCGCTGCTGGGAAAACATGTAAGTACTCTGAGCTCACAGGCACGCTACATTTTTATGTTAGGAAGCGCAAAACAAATATTTCCAGATCAAGAAATGTTTGACATCAAGAAATGTAAACGTGTCACATCCAGTGACAAACACCACCGGTTTTCAGCGGAGCTATGTTAAAAGCACCAAGTTCTTTGCATTTCGTTCTGGTTTTTTGTACACCGCTTAGCAACTTTTGTATGGACTTGACAGATTCACAAGATTGGTCCTAAGGTCGTTTTCAATGGAGGGATCTTCATCACATCAACATGCGCCATTGTGTTTGGGTAAGTACTTGTCATCTCTTCTTTTGGCATAATCAAATAGGACATTTAAGAACCAAAAGGACTAAGTTCAAAGTGAAGATAACGGTCAGAGAAAAACTGTAGCATGTCTCCGAATAATTCAGAAACACATGCGCGTCCGACGATCTTCCAATTTCATTTCGACTCATTTCGGACGCCGACACTTCAGGGTGACAAGTCCATGCCGACAAAGTAACTTGAGAGGATAAGTGGCAGGTGTCACGATAGGGTCACGGATACACAGCAGGTGCCAGGATAAGCATGTTTGATCCCGGTGTGGACAACTGCCCACGCTCACTCGCGATTGTCTCCTGTGTAAGTATGTATCGATATATTTTTTCGGTTCCTTGAACACACCGGCAGTTCACCATCGTTACTCCATGTGAAGGGGAGGTGCACTAGTGTCAAGGCCATGACGATTTGATGCATGCCTTTCTCATTTATTCTGGCAACTTTTGTATAAGTTTGACCCAGATGTTTTGACAGAGCGATGCTAGGTATCAGAGTCCGTCCAACGCAGACCTTGTTCCGCAGACTTCAAGCCCAAATCCTCGATCACTCGATTCCAGGCAACGGCTGAATTTGCTGCGAAAGTATGACGTGCCGCTACGGGTGCTCCATGACTGGGTGGTAATCATGTTGACCATATGTTGGTCAGTTGCCAGCTGACCCGTGAGCCGAATGGGGCGACTCGAACCTGTCTTGCCGGGACGGGGAGACCAGAGCTCTACCAACTGAGCTACCGATCACGGTTTCCCTCTTCATGCCATCGACTTCATGGTTATGCTCTTCGATTGACTGGTTGATTACTGATGGCTGCGGGGCGCACCGTCTTCATGCTCATTTGGTACCGTGCTCATGCTCTTCGTTTGCATTTCCACCTGCGCTTGATCTCATAACGTTCGGTTGAATGAATCATGGAAACAGTGCAGAAGAAATAGATGTTTGTAAATTTTAAGGGAACTCCTTACGTGCATGGCCAAGGTTTTTCAGCCCACAGGTCTATAGATCTACGTTTAGTACGGATCACACACGTGGGGATACTTTAATGAGCTCGCAATGCATATTTAATATATATATATATATATATATATATATATATCAATGCACTCATATTTATTATAAGTATGTTAGAACCGTATGCTTCTTATAAGCTGTGACACACTGGCTTGTGACAAATATCTGTCAATCGCACCTCATATATACAGAACTTGCATTACTCCGCTAACTTGTCTGGATTCAGATTCACACAACTGCAGTGATTGTTGGCAACTATTTGACTAGATATCGTACCTGAACAGCCTGTTTAGCCCATGGTTCCAGCGAACTTCACGGCTTAACACCGAATGAAACGTGACACGATATCTACCTAACTTATCTATGCGCGCCAAAATACACCAGAACTGCTTGTTGAACCTTTAAATGATAAATCGTATTTTTTCAGGCTGTTGGACAAGGTGGATAACACGACACCATTCATGAGTTTATGTTTTATGGTCCGAATAATAGAAGCGACTGGCTACGCAGGATTCCTAACGGCCAGCTTCACTATAATTGCAAAAGAATTCCCAGACAGCGTGGCGACAATTTTTGTAAGTATATTCAGGGGTGACGTTCGATCCTCGTTTTCTAGACGTTTCATTTTCGATTTAAAAATGCATTGTTTTTGAAGTCGCTTTGACACTTCGAAATGATGAGCCAACGGATAAAAGGACGCTTCGCAACACACACATTTTTGGAGCTGAAAAACTCAACGATGCCTTTAGTCTCTTGCGTGCATTGGCCCGTGCCTGTTGCCCACAGGCCTCCCTGGAAACGTTCTTCGGCGCTGGGCTGATTGTGGGCCCGACAGTGGGAGGAGCACTGTATCAGGTGAGCCAGTTACACCGTCGATACAGCTACCGGGTGAGGACGTTGTCGTGTACCGCGACACGTGCTCTCGATGGACCCTCCGTCAGTTGCCCTCAAACGCTTTAGTACCACTACTCCGGTACTGCAGCCATTACGAAGAAAACGGAGTTTTATTGCAGGTCAAGAGCCTCTTCTCGTCGGAAGTACTTGTGTGTTTCAGTGGCTTCGTTCCTTCCAGTTTTCGCGATTCAGGTGTCGTGATGGTCAACAGGGACAGAGTGATTTTGTACGTTCGCGAAAACGATTCAGACTGGGTGGCTTCTGTCTGTGTCTGCAGGCGAGAGTGTAAGAGCGTGGGCACTGTTGTGGCTGCAGGTCGGCGGTTACCTTCTCTGCTGTGTTTGCAGGTCGGCGGTTACCCTCTGCCGTTCGCCGTTCTCGGCGGGGTCCTTTTCTGCACAGCAGTCATTACATTCTTCATCCTGCCCAGCTACAAAGAAAAGAAATGTTCTGGCGAAGAGGAAAGGTCCGCGCAAGACGTCAGGCACATTTGAAAGTCGCACAGCAATGAAACGAAACATATGCTTATGTCTGTAAGCATTTCTCCGTGTATGCATTTAATATACAATGGGGTTTACAACTCCTCTTAAAACGAAGTACAATGGCGGTTCCGCAACTCTCATCACAATATTTTTTTACGTGAAAGCATTATGCTTACACATTTCTTGGGCAGTTCAAAAGGACATAAGTCACGAATAAAAATCGCACATTTAGACATATCACATCACGGTTCAGACTGTCTCTCTCTCCTCAGGAGGAGTCCGGAGGGCGCTGGCTGTACCGGGCGTCGCCATGGCAGCCTTCTCCATCATCTGCGCCTCCTGCAGCAACGGCTTCATCATGGTGCTTCTGGAGCCGCATCTGAGGCCGGTGAGCGTCCGGCCTCCTGTTCTGTTTCACCTCTGGTGGCGGTAGCCTGGTGATGAGAACGCCTAGGTGGGATTGATTCCCCAAATGACAGGCATGGGTGTAATGACGGGGAGATGGCGACAATGTGAGCGCCGAGGGAAAACTATCTAGATTAATTTTCGTAAAATCGACATCACAAATTTTACAGTCTTCTGTGGCCTCACATACTTGCAGTCCAAACGTGTCTGTTTTGAAACGTGAGATCTATGAATGTATGCAGGGAATGAATAGATCAAAATGTAGCTATGTAGTAGAATGTGGCAAAGTTCTTTGCATACAATTAACATATCTATTCCGTTCTAAGATTCCCTTTTTGCCAACCATTCCAGAGCTACCACAGCCTGTTCTCTTTCGTTGCTGGAACGCTGTCGTCTGACACTGGCCTGGAGTTTGTTTTGAGGAGAACCGTGCTGCCAGCAGCCTCCCATTTACCCAGTCGCTAATGGCATTCTGTCCTGGCTCGTGACTCACTACAGCTGTGTCGTGTTCAGCACCAGACCAACCAGACGCCCACCGTCGCCACCCGACATAGAAATGACCCCGCTGCCGGCGTGTGTCGTCAGTTTAACTCGCCACCGGCGCGAGTCGTCAGTTAAACTTGCCTCCGGCGTGTGTCAGCAGTTTAACTCGCCGCCGTCGTGTGTGGACAGTTTAACTCGCCGCCGTTGTGTGTCGACAGCTTTACTCGCCTCCGGCGTGTGTCGTCAGTTAAACTCGCCTTCGGCGTATGTCGACAGTTTAACGTCAGTCCCGTCGATTTGTGTCCCCAGTTTAACCTGCCGCCGGTGCTGCTCGGAATGATGTTCGTCATCAACGGCGCCATGTACGCGTCATGCGCGCCGCTCTGGGGCTGGCTGTGTGATCGCCACGTGCGGCCGAAGCTGGTGACCGTCGCCGGAGCGCTGCTCGTGGTCGTCGGCTTCTCGCTGCTGGGACCGGCGCCATTCGTCCCCATTCACACGTCAGTCGCGGCCACGCGTTACGAAAACAAGATATTCTACACAAAACGTGGCACAGTGTTTAAAACGGCGTTTTTACGGCAGTTTCGGTACACAAGATCTCTGCAAACGCTGGTTTATTTCGTGGGATTTGATGTAAAAGCTGTTTTGCATTTAATGCTCCAATGATGACGTGCCATTCGCGCTTTACAGGAAAATCGTCGTGTCACGTATCAGCTTTAAAACTATTGAAACTGGTGCTCAGGATAACTAATGTATAGGTGCTGTACTATCAACTATTTGTGACACATCGAATAATGTACGGCACTGTATATTTCATAGATCACATATTGCTTAATTTTTTCATTAGGTATCGTCATGGATCTCTCTCTGAGGGTCGCTTTCATTACCTGATGATCACTATTCGTTTGACTTGTTCGTCGAATGTTCCGATTATCACGCCGTATTGTGTGGCGTCCATCACCAGCGCTTTGATGTGGACAGCTGACTGGACTAACCTGACCTGACCGCGACCGCAGGACTCTGGGGGTGATCGCTGCAGCTCTGGTGATTCACGCCGTCGGTTTCGGCGCCGAGGTGGTGGCCGCCTTTGTCGACGCGCACCGGGAGGCAGTGTAAGCAGCTCACGTGCGGAGCCAAAATAACCCGACTCAGCCGGGCCGCAACGGGGGCATTCGAACTACGTGCCGACTCCCGAGAAGTGACACTTTTCCAGTGCTCGTCTGTGTAGATGCATTCGGCTTTGCGCTGATAGCACAGTTCGTGATGTCCCATTTCCACAGGCGGAGTGGGTTTCCGGACAGTGTGGAGACGTACGGCACAATATCTGGCCTGTGGGCCTCCATGTTTGCCCTCGGAGCCTTCATCGGGCCCTGCTTGGCTGGCGTCCTCTACGACAGCTTCGGCTTCGGATACGCCTCGCTGATGATCATCATAGTGCACGCTGTCCTAGTGAGTGCCGTCTGTATGTATTTTCTTCTAAAGGGATGAATGAAAAAGATAAGACGAAATCTTCTTAGGTGTTCTTCATGCATTTTGTTCACCCTCTTGCGTTCAAGCATAATACGTGTGACTTTTTCGGGCGTTCCACTGCTGATCGTAAGGGTTAGGTCATAACAAAAATGATCCAATGCAGTGAGTGTCTCGGTGACCACCGGGTCTGCTGCTGGTGACGCCAGACCCGGGCTGTGACGTCATCCCCTCCGCCCGCAGTTCGTCGTGGTCGTGCTGTACCTGAGCTTCAAGACGGACCGGCCCGACCCGGCGCCGAGCAGTGCGCTGCCGCCCGAGGCAGAGAAGCTGCCGCTGCTCTTCAGCGAGTTCGGCGGCAACCGCGGCTGCTACGGCACCGACCCCGCGGCCGGAGCAGAGCTGAGTCTCTGCTGACGTCACGGCGGCGGCCGCGGCCGGAGCGGAGCAGAGCTTCTGCTGACGTCACGGCGGCGGCCGCGGCCGGAGCGGAGCAGAGCTTCTGCTGACGTCACGGCGGCAGGCAGCCCTGCAGGCCGGCCGGGAAGACGTCACGGCGGCACCCGGAGTCGCGAGTGACGGCAGACCGGCGCGATGATGTGACGCAGCGGCGTGATCCGTGGAGTAGTGGTGTGATGGTGAATAGACGTTGTAGCCTGCGAATGAACCTCAGTCTCAGAGGTGGATTCGAAAGCCGATATTTTGTCGTCAATCCAACTACAAAGGATACGGTGTCGAAGCCAGTGAGATTTTACCCCGAAGTGATTGTTGCTAGATTTTCGCTGAGCGAGACCTTTACGAGTATACCGCATGTCTTAGGTGATCTCAGATCAAATTCCAAGATAGAACTGAACCGGACCAATCTGTCAAGAGTTTAGTCTCCCAGATGTGTGATGTTTACGAGGTGCACTTGCGGGAATCTAAAGAGTTGCCCGGCACGTGAATAAATGTTTACATCGTCTTTAGCGCGGTCCCGATGGGGGGACGGTTGACCTCCTCCCCTCTGATTTTTTTTCAAGATTGAGAGAGAACAAAAGAAGGCAGCGACACAAAATTTTATTTAGCCTTTGCTTCATCATTTTTACATCCTGTGTCAATGTTTTGATCTGAAGGTCGAGTCAGGTGTCTGACTTAGTGGGCCTATGTCCAAAAAAGTTGAGCGCGCTGTAAATTTTTTCAGAAAACGTGGTATCACATTAAAGCTCTTAGGGATTAGAGACCTTGATAGATACAAATAATGTGTTATCTTAGACTTTTCGGGAACATCCGGGCCATTGACCTAGGGTCAAGCCCATTTTCAAGACGTCTCTGTTTTTGTGGAGACAATAACGGAGTTTTTTGTAACATTTTAAGTGTGATGTGATGCAGACATCCAATAACCGTCACTGGGAAAAGTATCAATGACATCCAACCACTGGCCTGAGGTCAGGTCACCAGTACTTGTTTTGGCCAAAATGCACCGCTGTCAAAATCGGCGACGAATTACAAGCAACGGATAGAAAAAAAAACCAGAATTGGCTCCCACAGTTGCGAATGACACCAAGAAGCTCAGAAAGTTTCAGAAATTGCATGTTTTTCTAATGAACAGGCTTTCACGAACGAACCTCTGCCAGTTATGTGCATTGATAACTAACAAGTAGTTTCAAAATCTTAGCACAGAAAACCACCACAAGAGCCACTGCCATCAAAAATTTCTACTTCGCGAGGCTTATGCCGCCAAAATACAGGAACGCTAAAATTAGCATCTGTAACTCCAACCCGCGTTCGGCACCGGCGCCCGCCGCGCAGTTGACAGAATAGCGCTGAGTCCTTAGCTCAGCGTTTCCGCGTGCATATTAATCAAATCGGAGAAATTACGCATTTTATCTCTGGATCGGTATCTATGGAGTCTCGTCTATTCGTTGGTGTCTTTGCCTAGACTTCATTAATCACAGCCCGTGAGCTACAGGCCGTTTCTCGGTTTCATGTAATCGGCTATGTGAAAACATATATATGGCGTAAATGCCTTCCATGCTATCCAAAAACAGAAATGAGGCCTGCTTCGAGCTCTGCTTGTTAGAGCTTTCCAACGGTAAGCTTATCTTTATCGTGCGACCAGCTATTCGCGAGTGGGGGAGGACGGCGGTGAACTGCCACACCCAGTCGGGAATGCATTGCACCGACTGTCAGTCGGGCGCGAGTTAAGGAAGCTTTTATCTTACTTCCTTTGGGCTAATTTTCGTCTTACTTTACATGCCAAAGATCGGTACATGTTCGCAGCCGTTTTGATCCACGTGACAAAAAGGACGGAAGTGAAACCTTTTGATGATCAGTTTTGCATTACCTGCTTTTCATCCAGTCAAGGTCAGTCTAGGTCAGGTCAGATAAGGTTGCATTACATTTCCTGGCAAAGAGCATTAATTACTCCCTGGGATTCTTAACTGCGTCAAGTACAGAAATGAAATGACATCTCGTGACAATTAAATCTGCGTAGTTTATCGGGTTAAGTTCAAACCAGGTCAAAACAGATAGTCATTTTCGTTTTTCTGACTAGGGACAATAGTTTTTCTGCTGCTGCTGAACGATCCTCCACAGCAATATTGTTTTTTCATTTCGTTTTGACATCTACCTATGACGAGACCTCACATGACGTCTCGGTGCCGTTGGTGAACCTTGTTAAGAAGCGCATATAGATTTGTCCGTCTGGCTTGAACGATGGGGAAGATCAGCGACAACCACTTTCATCACCCATAATGCAAATCAGTACAATTGTCATCATACATATGACCACGCGTAACCAGTAATTTTGACATGTCACGGTTGTATAACCTTTTGGGCATCGTACCCCATGTAAATCCAAACAATTCATGCATTATATTCGCGAATATTACAACAAAAACGAAGCATGTTCGCGCCACCGCCAAAGAGGCGAAAACATTCATGCAAGGGTTCACTTATAACGTCCTACCTATAATGACCTGACCTAGCATGGAAATTGTTTTGATGCCAGAATGTGTACAATTTTTTGTTGAGCAGATAGTGAAAATTTAGGTAGACTGACCCTAATGGTTCAGACTTTATTCAGGAAAAACTGAGGGTTGTCCTGCTTGACGACGCACAGGCGGTGCCGGGTTAACGGTAGCGCACAGTTACCTGCACGTGTTACTCAAACGAGAGAAAAGTGCATACGTGATTGCGAATATTTTGGACGAAGTGTAAAGATTGTTCAGGTTATACCGCACATTTTAAGAACCATGGTTAAATGAAATACCGACTGCTGAACTTTCTGTCAACAGTTGATTGCTGAACGCAACCTTGAAAATTGCCAAAACTAGTGAAGCTATCGGTATCAAAATTACCCACAAAAAAGGAAAATACACTAGCCAGCGGCTGACGACCGATAGACCTTATAAACAATGCGCGGTAACATGGGTCTGAACGGGTGGCATCATTTTTTATAACACAATTTACATGCATTTTAATCTTCTGCAGACCGGGTCGGCGACCTGTTCAACATTCGCCAAACACTAACTGTTTTACCACCGCTCTCTTTCTACAGAGCGGACCGAGTCAACAACCCCACGGTTGCCACCCCCTCTCCCAAGCGCGGAGGGTGGCGGTAGATACTCAGAAAAGCCGGGCAAGCTGCCGTCTCACGGTTGTGGGCTGGCCCGCACCTAATGGATTCGCGCCAGTAACTACCCCACATTGCCCGGCTGGCCACCATTTCACACACCGGACTAGCCGCCGCCTGGCAACCGCCCAAAGCGTCGGACTTACGTTCCTGGCAGACTGGGAGGGCCGCACTACGTCGCGGGGGAGGACGTTCGGCCGGTGTTTAGGCAGGTCTCTGAGCCGGGCGCCGACGCCCCTCAGCAACAGGGAACGGCCTCGGTCACGGTCACCAGTATGCAGCCCACCAACAGCCCGGACCGGAGCCTGACGGAGACCTGGACCGCTGGAATGGGCCGGGCTGTCGCTTGTTTTCGGTGGTGGCTGCTGTTTTCGGTACTGTTGCGCCAGGCCCTGTCGCTCTTGACACTCCTCAGCAACGTTCGGCGCGGTGCCGGTTACCGTCCTACCTGCGGATCGAGACCCCAAGAACAATAAACAGTTTACCGTATGTTGACTGTGTTCCGTAATAGGCAGCTCGCCGCAATTTTGTTTCTATGCTTACACGGTCAACTGTTACTGACGATTAGTTACTCGAGATTACTTGCCAAAATTTGGCATGAGGTTCTGTTCTTTGTTGATGAACCACACAAAAGATCAGAAGACACAAAGCTGCTGTCGGCGTAAGAATCGCTACGACAAATGGGTGATAAATGGTCGTCGCAGTTGAATGACTACTATGCGCCAAATATATCTGCTAATACAAGAAAATAAATCATATTGCTTATGCAAATTTAATTTGAAAAGAAATGATTCCGTACGTTGATATGACCAAGCCAAATAATCGGAGGGATTTTACCCAACAGTGGGATGCGAGATGGCATTGCCTGTCACTCACACGTCTATGTTTCTGCGTTTTTTCCCCTCACTGCCGATACTGGCGCTCCTCCAGCTAGACCACACAACATGTGTGTATAATATATCCCTCCCAGTGGCTCCTGAAGCATCAAAACTGTCCGACAAAACCGGACAAAAACGGGGACGGAACGACAGCGGCCGCGCCGCCGTCAGTTGTCGGATCGTTCAGGGTCACGTGCCTCCGGCGGGACGTCTCTGGCGCCCGCGGCCTCTCTCGGAGAACTGCTGTCAGTCACCGTCTGCAGGAGCGGACTGGAGACTAATTCTGTTGGGCGGCGGCCCGGCCGGGGGGGGGGGGGGCGTCTGGTCCCCAGACCGCCCGCTGCGGCGGCAAACAGGGTCACTGCAGAGAACAGACGGCGGCGGGCATCTGCGGAAGATGTCATTGATGACAACCAGCAGGCAAAGTGAGAGAGAGAGAGAGAGAACAGAGGCGGTCCGCAGGGATAGGACCGAATGTGGTCTTCAGGGAGAGGGCATCGACAGTCCGGACCGGCGAACGCCGCCCCAAATAAAATCAGGTCACTGCCAGCGTAGCAGAAAATAGGTCGCTCTTGTGCAATGCAACACGCCGCGCAACACGCCCTCCCCTGAAACTCGACGTTAGGCTAGCGGTGCTGGCCAAACTAAGAGCCTGACCTCATTTTTAGAACATCTGAGACAACTTGAATCTGCGAGCTCCAGAGACCGATTCTCTAGCGCGAGCTTGTTCTCAGTGTCTCCTGACCTCCTTCAGCGTGCCAGAATTGATTTGGCGTCTCTGACAGCTAGCCGATTCGACGTGTCCAAGCCACTAATGCCACGACCGGCAGCAAGCTGCAGATACCTTCCGGCAGAACAGAGGAGGCGTGACGTTCCTTTCTCTGCATGACCCGGAGAAAATGCGACAAGTAAATGGTCTTGTTCGCATGGCGGACAGTGCAGTGTCTTTTTAAGTGCGGTCGATTCCTACATTTCGTACGCCCCTCGATGGTCTCATATAAATCCTACGACTGTCGATTCTGAAGTAGTCCTTTTTAACATTTGTGACATGTTCCAACACCTTTTTGCAAAATTGCCGTCTGCCGAAGATGGCTTTTCGGGACGTTTCATGTCAACAACAGAAAGGTACATCGGACGAAAACGAGGACGATCGGTGCCGCAGGAAAACGTGCCCCTGCCGCAGGGCTGTCATTTTGTGCAATGATTTGGGTGGCACAGCCTAGCTGGCCAACAACCTAACCTCCTCCAAATTTGAATTTCTCAACTCGGAAATTTTTCAGATAGTCCACAATGTTTTGCGTTGCATTTGCTTATAGGTATGTGTTACACACACACACACACACACACATATATATATATATATATATATATATATATATATATATATATATATATGCTGGACAAATTGGTTATTACATGCTGTATGCTGGTATGACCAATAAGTCCTGTTGTACCCACGGTTACTGAAGACAAAGTTAAACCTGTGTTTCATTTTTAAGGCGCAAGGAAACAGTGGGAGGGCTCAAATGACTGTCGGAGGGGCTACGATGAGCATTGGAGGGGTTCAAGGAACTTCAAAACCATTCAGAACGACACCAGGGGCATGTAGTAGAGCTTTGCAAGGCAGTTAAAACAAGGCACTTCCAGGATTGAGTTATCGGCTGAAGGTACATGGTTTGCGGCCGCCGCCCGACACGTAAAAGCCACCTGTGCGGCCGACAGTTTGTATCTTAGGAGGTGAAGACCAGTAACCAGTGAGGAACGTGTATCGGACAATGAGCCGGTGCAACGTGTATTGCATAGCGAGCCGATGTAGCGTGTATCGCACAGCGAGACGTTCGAACGTTCACCGCACAGCGAGACGGTGGAATGTGTAACGCACATCGAGACGATGGAGCCTATCTGGACCAGTGAACAGAGAGAAGCTGAAGCATGAGATTATATACTGATGTTCCCGAACCGCTGTTTTGTACTGCACGAGGATGTCTAAAAATCATTTCATCCGGCGACCTTTTCCCCACGTCCGACTGGCATGGTGACATACAAGTTCGACTGGGAGGGAGGTTGACTAGGGGTTGACCGTCTCCCTCTCTATCTCGCGAATGGTTGGTCGCTCGATAAAAAATAAGTGCACCTTTGAAAAACTCGTGGCGAGTAGAACGCGAAACCCGCCCCATTTTTATTGCAAACCACTTACGCCATATGTATGTTTTCTCCTCACTGACCACATGAAACCGACAAACAGAATGAATCATAGGTGGAACTTGGGGTTTTGGGGGGGGGGGGGGCCATGCCCCTAAGAAATTGGAAATTTTGCATGGGACCTATGGTGATACATAGGAAGAATGGCCTCAAAAACATCAGAATTAGTCGAAATAAGCATTTGCCCTTCCCCTCCAATCATTTTTACAAAGCTCCGTCCCTGGCCGGGATATCAAGGGCTGTGAGTAATGAAGTCTAGTTAAAGACGCAAACGAATAGGCAAAAGCGGCCAGATGCCGATACACGTTTATTTCTTTGATTTGTTTAATGTATACGCGAGAAACGATGAGTTAAAGACACAGCGGTATTTGTACTACTGCAATGCAGGCGACGGTGCCAAACGTTGGATGGAATGAACGATAATACATTTTAGTGTTCCTTTATTTTGGCGACATGAGCTTTGGGGAATAGCGTGTTTTGATGCTAGCGGTTTTTGTGATGGTTTTCCGTGCCTAGGTTTTGAAACAATTTATTGGTTATCAATCTACGCATTGGCCGAGCTTTATTCACGAAGACCTTTTTATTTTCAAAAAATGCGTTTTTATAATTTTCGAACTTTTTGGTATCGTTCGCAACTGTGACAGCCAATTCTGTTATTTTCCGTTTGTTCCAAGTCATTCATCGCCGATTTTGGTGGCGTTGCATTTTTGCTCGTAACAGTTATTGGTAACGTGACCTCAGGTCAATGGTTGGAGGTCATTAATGCTTTGCCCAGTGACGGTCACTGGGTATCTGCATCACATCATATTCAAAATTTTATTTAAAAAAAATCTGTCCTCGTTGGCAAATCTTGAAAATGGGCTTTAGCTTAGGTTAATGACTTGACAGTTTCCCAAAAAAATCAGAGATACCAGATTTATTGCATCTATCAATATCTCTAACTCATGAAAGCTTTATTGCGATGTAATGTTTTACAAAAAAAGTTTCAGGACGCTAAACGTTTTTGGACATAGGTCTGCTTGACCAGGCATAGGCCAGACATCTGACTCGATCTGAGGTCAAAACTTCGACACATGATGTCAAAATGATTAAGCAAAATGAATCTAAAATTTTAAGGCGCTGTGTTCATTCATTCTCTCGCAACCCAAGAAAAACCTCAGGAAGGGGGGCCGTCAACCCTTAATCGGGGCAGGGTTAAAACACCTTAACTCATTAATGCGATGTATAATCAATGGGCCTTGTGCAGGAGCCACAGTTTCGGTGACAACTGCAACAGCCCAAATGGCTCGTCTCTTCTCATCCAGCCTGGTCCATCTCGTACCTGGGATGTCTGAGGGCATTCAAAAAAACATTGACTACCTGCGGGAGATGCCAGTGTCTGGTTGCTGGGTCACTGATGGTTTCAGACCATGTGCCAAGGGCAGGGGCTAAACCTCAATCCGTGTAACTAACCTACCTCCACATGCTGATTTCTCTTCGCCATTTGGCCATATTCCATCATTTTTGAAAATATACACTAACGTAACCGAATGTTTCTTCAAGAAATACAGTTTATGTTTATCTCCGTCCAAAAACCGAAGACAAGGTACTTGCTGACAAGAGAAAAAAGACCTAGAGTTCATTCCAGCGAAAAGAGAAGCACAGTCGCGATAACTCTGGATCCCGCAATATGTCGGGCATAGTACCACATCTATGAGCCCGAGGACGTGACCAAAGTTTCCGATATGTATGTGGGTACCCAGGTCTACACAGAGCTCCACAGAGTCAGAATCGGTTCTTACAAAAAATGCTCCATTGTTAACAATCGAGCAGACAATATCAGTCACACATATCGGTATTTCGTTCCTACGGAAATAAACGGACTTTTTCCATGGTTTGGTAACGGGCTGAGGTTAATGCAGCAGTTAATGTTGCGCTTTTGGTCTCATTTAACAGGAAGGTAATTTAACAGTCCGTATCGCACCCGCAACCATTCTTTGACTACTCCGTTCTTGATCTGAACAAAATGATGCAAGCAACAAAGCCTTATCCTTTCAGAGACATCTTTTGGCAAAATGGTAAACTATTGACTACTATGATGTCCGCAATTTTCATCATCACGGTCACTATGATAGCAGGAGATTCATGGAGGTAGGTCACTGAGCTCGCGAAGGCCAAACGGTTGACGTGTCCGTGGACAACACAGTGCAGCGAATGCACTGGTTGGAGTACCCCCATCCATCTAGCCTAGCACTGTCATTGTGTATGAACATGACTAGGAGACGTAGCCAAAGGGGGGCCATGAGGGCCCTGCCCCCCCCTCCGGGCCAAATGGTCTAGACTTGATACATGGCGATTTCTCATGAATACGTAATCGTGGTCATATATATGCTTCAAAAACGAACATTATATGGTTTCCTGCGCCTAAAATATGGGATAAACTGGCTAAAATTGCTGCCTTTTCTTGTAAATTTCGTCACATGCCTGTGGCATGTTACAAAATTTGACATTTGCCCCCCCCTCCTGAGGAAAATCCTGGCTACGTGCCTGAGCATGACGCAGTATCCTGATGACGCCTAAGACATCGCCATGCCGTCAACCAATGAAAAGAGATGTCACTGGTCAACGAGGTCACATTGACGTCCCGGCAACCCGTAACGGCAGCGAGACCAGAGAATTGCCACAATGAGCGGTCCAACCCGGTCATCAAGCCTTTAGGGACAAATAACCTGGAAACCACAAGCGCAGCCGGGGACTGCCGGGGGGGGGGGCTCGGGCCACCCTTAGGCTCGCATTTTGTTGCGAAAATCATTGCACGTCTTGTTCTCGCCAGGTGAACACACACATGCTCACATGTATATATCTATATACATGTACATGCATAAATAAATGCAAACGCTGGAAGTGATCCAATGTACCGATGTTGGCTACTTTCACTGAAAATATGTCAAAAGATGCGTGTAGCGCCCTTATTTACACTCAAGCTATCCCGTGTTGCTCGAAATCTGATCTGCAAAAGGTGAAAAAATGACGCCATAGGTCAATGACCTGAAATGACTGGCTCGAAATCCTCAGCTCAGACACCAAACGAATGTAAATAAACGCATTCTACGTTTTAACGCTCAAAAAAGCACCCATTTCCCGTTTCGTTCGAAGTCGTACGGAATGGCCTGTATGGTCCGAGAAAATGTCCAAAGTTGACATTTTCGACCCCATTTGACCTTGAAGATATTGCCCTATGGCTGTGAAAATTGCACACAATGTAAATCGTTGTAAGTCCATCCTGTCCATAAAATTTCATGTTTCTAACTTTTTCCGTTTCCGATATCGTAGATCGTAGATCGCACTTATGTGCCCCCTTACATTAGCGAGAAACCCCCTCCCACTGCGCGGGTTAACCCTGAAACGCCCAGACCCAGTTCCACCCACCCGAGAATTATAGAAATTAGCAGATTAGTATAATTTACTTCCCAGTTAGCATATCTGTTAGAAAATCTATCATTTTTGGGCAGTGACCTGGCTTTTGACCCCATATCACATGTGGCACAATGGGTATCAAGGGTGTTAAATTTTACCGGCGGACTGTGCAACCTGTCCACATTTCCCTCGTCAGTTATGTAATTATGTCCTACGGAAAATCTCTTCAGTTCACGGACTTATTTCTGGTGGAACGCGTCGAAACAGTTCCTTCCTTGATTGAGATACATCGCACATCGCACTTAGCACATTTCACGTGGGTGTATCGAGGAATAGTGGCAGGACAAAGCTTACACACCTGCCTCGAGGAATCCCACAGAGGAAGGTGATTGACTGAGTCGAACTGCACGTCCTTCGACGTGGACGATGCAGACGTCTTTCTTCTTTTCGGCTGCTCCGGGCTTTCACGAGAATTAGCACTTGATGACGAGTAATCGCTTTCAGAACATGCGAGCATGTGAGATCCACCGCTTTGCTCACAAAACGGTGCATCTCAATGCTCACATGATGACGATGAGGTGTAAGCGCTTTGTGGGTATGTGAGCATGTCATATGCACTGCTTCGTTCACAAAACGGTGCATCTCACATGCTCACATGCTCGCAAAGCGCTCATACATCATCAAATGACCGAAAACAAGTGACTTGTATTCATCTTCATTGCACAAACTAATGAAATGTCAGAGCAGCTTGCAAAATCATACAATATTTGACATCGCCTGTCGGTGCTTGGTGAACTGAACGCATAAAATGGGGCCGCAATAAGGTCGGAGTAATTAACTGTTCATGAACGGCTTGTGAACAAATTGAAACATTGCAAGACTTTAACATTACGGCATCATAAAATTTCACATGTGCAAAAGTGCGCGTATTTCCGTGATTATGCATAGAGCAGGTTAATCATAATCCTTTCATATAAGATGCGGTCACGGCGAATTAGACCCCATTAACCCAATCCATGTGATTACACCCCTGGCTCAGATGCAATCCAGAGTGTCCTATCATATTCACCACGCAACGGTCAGGCAATCTGTCGATCCAGGAACCGTTGACGTCGACTGAAAGCACGAGAGATGGTGGAAATGAGGTAATTCAATGGAAATAAATGGACAAATCAGGCGCATTTTGCCAACGTGTCGAGTCGGCACGGCCTCTCATTTATCAACGACGTGTTTTTTTTTGAAAACCTCCACGGAAATCTGAGATGACAACATGTGCTACACTCCGAGGTGGAACGACAAACAAAACTAAACGAATTGCATGGTCGGTGATTTATGTCATGATGAGCGTTAAGTAATTAATCGAAGTTTGTAACTAATCAGGACACATGCCCAGCAATCCTCCATGTCGGCTGTTGCCTTGTGTCAGCAGAAAAATGTATACTGGTGACAGGAAACAAACTTCAGGTATTTAACCCTCGCCCGTATGCGGCCTTCTGCATAACGTGGAGGTATGGGGGGGTACCCCTGCCATTTCCACACCGTGCGTCCTAGTGCGCCGCAGAAAAAACGGCATGTTGCGCGCGACAATATCTCGCGAGTGGTATTTCTTTTTAAGGTCTCAGGTCAATATATGACCTTCGATGTCGGGTCAAAGGTAATGCAAATTGCAGAAAATGGTGTTCTTTCAAGTTAAAACGCAAATGAACGCCAAAGAATAAATAATGGGACAAAACAAATATCATAGTGTTCGTCAACCAATTATATGTCTACCTGCACAACACCTGATTGTATTCTACCCATGAAGTCCAATCCAGGTCATGCTAGGCCAATCCTTGTCATGCGGGATCATCGGCTTAAATGCGTTCTCGGAGCTCCGGAAGCATTCCTGTAGATAAAATGGATGCAGTTGTCAAATGTAGCATCTCAATTAACAACCACTATTGCCGAAGGCCATTTAAAAGTCCTCTTAAATCATCCAAGGCCGTCTCAGGCCATCCAGTTATCTAAGGCCAGTGACCTAGAATGACCTCGGACTAGTTAAAAAACCGTAACCCAGATGTCTCAAAAGCGTTTTTCGAGTTGACATCTAACACAAAACCTGATTTAAGGCATGCCATGGTATCACAGGCCCATCACTTCGCGGTCGGCACCGTTCTGCCCGTCGGAACAAAAGTCAGGCGTTCGCTGCATTGTACCGTCTTTTGATGAACTAAAGATTAATTGCACCAAATTTAAATCGTTTGATTCTTTACACCTCGAGCAGCACGAATATGTAGGTTGTTTCCCGATACCTATTGCCCATCGCATTCCATAAGATAAAAAGCAAAGTGTTTCCCGCCGTAGCTCATGACCTCAGTTACATCTTTGGTAATCCTGGCAGTGAGCATAAACCTATGTATAGTCTTTCTATTTGTGCACTCCAATCGTCTTACAGTGAGACAAAACTAAGACCGTTGTGAACCGGCCGTGTCGGAGCGCGAAAACCGCTGATATGGTTTCCGTTATGACGTCATAGCTTGTTGCCATGCCAATATAGAAGAGATATTCTTCTCGTCATAAGATGCGGAAAGCGTGTCCCAGAAAGTTCACCAAGTTTCAGGTAGATCAAACAATCCGTTCGTAGGTTGTCCTCGGAAAGCCTCAGGGGAGGTTGCATCACCCTCCCCTTCCCTATACTGGTGAGGATTGATGCAAAAATTGGTACGCAGCCACTGCACTTCGGGACGCCACGAAAGGACTTGTTACAAGGGGTGCCCTCTTTGGCAAACTTTGAATTGACAAAGCAGATGACTTTCATCGCCCTGCCAGGCCGTCCTTCAGACAGAAGGTATATTTCAAACAGGAAATGCAGGGGAAATGTTATAAGTGTTACGTGAATGTCGCCACGTCTGATTCTGTCGCGTTACTTTCATTGGTTACTTGCTTTCAGCTTTTCATAACGTGGACACTGGAAACGGGGAAGCTAGGCGTTATTGCAAAAGGTCAACTTTTGTCTTCATTACGAGGAGTTTGCGGGCCAATTGATGTCTCGTCGTGGCCAAATATCCAGAACTTTACAGAACTATTCTAACTTTGCCACGCCGATATTTTCCAATCAACGGCGAGGCTAATACTTTACATTTTGTCCATTTCTTCTGTTCTCATCCAGACATGCGTATGAGGAAATTGGTGTCTTATTGCACGTCTTTAGGACAGTCGTTTCTTTATTTCAGGGAATAGCTCCGGCAGGCTACAGTTGTACTGCTTTTCATTCTGAATAGCAGTCCTTCGTAATCAAATAGCACAGGGCAGAGAGAGAGAGAGAGATAGATAGAGACAGGGACGACACAGTCTCATGATGTTAATGAACGTGAACACGCACAAGGGACTCAAGAGTTTACCGTCCGTAATGTACGCCATGACCATGGAAAGAAACACCATGGTTGCCATAGCTACCAACGCTGATACAGTAGCCGGCACCGGCGATTCAATACCGAGCACAATCAAGCATCCAGCAGGCAGCAAGCACGACCGTTTCCGTTCTCACCAGCACCGTTCCAGTTGTGAGCAGTACCGTTTCCGCTGTGATCACCACCGTTTCAGTAGGGAGCACCGCCGCTACGACCGTAGTCATCACCATAGTAGTAGGTGGGCTTGTAGTAGGTGTGCTTCTTGGGAACCTTGGCAACGCCGTAGTACTGGACGTCGGCGATGAAGCCGGAGTCGCCATCCACCGAGTACTTGACCACCTGTCTCCGGCCGTCAGGCAGCGTGGTGGCTTAGGCACCCGCGGTGTGCTCGCCGTCGCGGTACTGCATAACCTTATTGTTCACGCCCAATTTGTCGTCTTGGACGGCGTAATCGTAGTTGTATTCGGGCTTCTTATGAATTTCACCATTGCCGCCGTTGCCGTAGCAGCCATAGTAGCCATAGCCTTCTCCATAGCCGCCTCCCCGTGAACGTCCAAGGGCACCTCGGCACGCTCCTCCGCAATCGTAGCCAAAGAGGTCGGCACTAGCCGCAGCCACCAGAGCAGAAAGAAGTATCAGCTGAAATAGAGGATCCGAAATTATCAAAGCACGCCTCAAGCAGTATGCAGTACGAGTTGGATTAGGATCCTCGGATTTGAACCTTCTCAATGCAGTTAAGACAGGTCGCCTTCCAGTTTGTCGGCACAAGACTACGTGCAGGTGAAATGGCTTCTTGCATGTGCTTAATCAAGGCAATGTGAGACATTTTATGAGGTTTGAAATTGCATCGGTCAACAGGACGATAGTCATTAAAACGAATGAAAGAGGAAACATCAAAACGGCGCGATATGCTATGGCATGAAATATGCTGCTGACTCGGAAGCATTTTAGGGCAAAAATAACCATTTTTCCGTTTTTTTTTACTGTTTCTATTGGACTGATTCCCCCAGTTACAAGAGGCAGTATATGCACGCGCCAAAAATACTAAATATGTCTCATACAAAACTAGGTTTGGACTGTCGAGAAACCTCGTAGCCGAGAACTCGGGCCTTTCGAAGCTGATACTTTAGGACTGTAAACCCTGGGGTGGAAGAACGGGACCAGCCGCGTTCGATCCCACAAGTGTGCCTTTTCAGGCGTAACTGGCATGAGAAAACACCACAATGCACAACTAAATCATTCGCATGTATCGTTAAAAGCGAAACAAACAGGGATACCAAGCCATGAAACTTGTCCACTAAATTCAGTACACTGTCGCTTGCGCCGTGCCGAACGACTTTTTCGTTACTCTTCCCATGCGGTATCGATTACTGGTGGATTTACCTTCATGTCTGCTGATGCCGGTCAGTGACAACAATTGATAACTGCTTCTCCCTGGCGACAGCTTACATGCCGGTGGGCGGGACCATGCCTTGATCAGCGGTAGAAAAATGTGCGGGCGACTAGAGTCATGACATTGGCCAACGCCTTCATGCTGTTGGCTGTTTTGCTGCACGCCCTGTCTCGTTATAATCGGCTCGAACGTCTCAAAATGTTAAAATCCATCTCATGGATTGCAAAGAATGGCGTCATGCATAAGGGGACGCAGATACAAGCGGCCTTGTGATATTGTCCGCTACTTTTTAGCGGGCTGCCGTGCCGCCATGGCATACTGTACGTCACCTGGCCAGTTTTGGGCGAGATGAGCTTAACCCTATTCCCGGCAGGGGGGCGGAATCCGCCCCCCCTCGGGTTTTTTGCTTGCCAATTCCAGGCTTTTTAACGCAGCTTCACGAAACTTGGTCACTTTTCCTAGCTATTCCTTCTACGCCCCGTGACAAAATTTTGAAATTCTATTTTGCTCAGGGGCGGAGCTAGGCAACGTTTTTGGGAGGCACCTCAGGTCATTTTTGGCCATGTTGAGGGTAAAAGGAACATGTCTGCCAAAAACAGAGTTTTTAAGATAGAACTTAAAACTTTATATGAATGTATAGCTAAATAGTTGGGCAATGTGCATATGTAATTTTATTTATCTGAGGTCACTTTACAAGGTCAGGTCAAGGTCAAAGGTCAAAATTTGTTTTTTTTCGCAATAATTTCGGCGCCGTTCTCTCAAATGCCAAACCCGGAATATATATGACGTAGAAAGGCGCCCTCTACTTGTGTACCAAGTTTCAGCTTGATATCAGGTCGGTTCACGGAGATATGACCTAAGATGTCAGTGCGCGTACCCTATATCGCAAAAGCAAAAAGATGAATTTTTTGGAATAGAGTGAATTCAATCGATTAAAAACGTTTACAGATAATATTGAATGCACACGACATCATTCCAGATGACCCCAAGGTCACTGGAGGTCATTTAAGGTCAAAGGTCACAAGTTGACCTGAAGAACGTGTGACCATGACAGTTCACCCTTTTTTATGTCCCTGGCACCGCCTATGCTAACATTATACAAACATTGTAATGCGATTTGTACTTCTTTAGCATAACATGACAAGCAGAAGCTAAAAAAGTGTTTTGGCCTCTTTTGTTCATTCCGTTATTAGAAAACTAATCCCCCTATTTTTGAAACCCTGTGAACGCCCATGAATTTTCTCAAAATTTTTAATTTGCATACCCATGGTAAAAGCCCTATCCATAATCTCTCGTTTCATGCCAGTTTCATCGAAATCGGTCCATAAACAACGGAGTTATAAGAAGTCAAAAAGTCCCCCCCATTTTGGCATTTTTGGCCCCCTGTATCCACAAATTTTAAAATTTTGAAAATTTCTTTTTATAAAAATGTAGTTCACGTCACGGCAAATCGATTGCCGTTTGTTGCGATGAAATCGGATAAGTAGTTCTCGAGATCTCAGGGGGGGCCGAATCCGCCCCCCCCCCCCCCTGCCGGGAATCGGGCATACCGTCTAACCCTCCGGGAATAGGGTTAACCCAGGCTAGAACTGTGGGGTGGGGGGAGTGAATCGTGCATCTTGCCTCCGCGGCCGACGCCGCCCTGCCCGTCGGCCGCGGGGCGGCGTCCGGGCCGGGCGGCGTTCGCTGCGTTGCGCCCTCTTTTGATGAAACAAGAAATAAATTGCACCAAATTTTAGCACTCCATTCCTCGCACGCCAAGCAAAACAAATATACAATGTTTATGTATTGGTTGTTGTGCTATGTAACCTATACATTATGTGGAATACATAATATATAGGTTGTTTTGCGATACTTATTTCTTACCACATTCGCAAAGTTACAAAGTGGCGTATTTCCCCCGTAGCTCATGACCACAGTTTACACCCTCGATAATCCCGGCATAGAGAAAAAGCCTATTAACCCGCGCACGACCGTCGGTCCGTCCCGAACACCGTCGACTGGGGGGGGGGGGCAGTTGACTGCCCCCCCCTCTAACTCACGAACGGTTGGTCGCACGATAAAAATAAGCATACCGTTGGAAAGCCCGTCACGAGTAGAGCTCGAAACTGCTCTCATTTTTAGTTTTAGATAATATGTAAGACAATTTACGCCCTATATATGTTTTCTCATAGCCGACTGCATGAGACCGAGAAATGGCCTGAATCTCAAGGGCTGTGACTAATAACGCATAGGTAAAGGCACCAGCGCACAAGTAAATGTCCGCGGATGCCGATACACGTCTAATTTCCTCAGATTTGTTCAATATATATGCCGAAACGTTGAGTTAAAGACACCATAATTCTCCCGTCAGGCGTCACTGTGCGCCGCTGCCGTATACGGTACCAAATTGACGGGAACTAATTTTAGCGTTCCTTTATTTTCGCGAAAAAAGACAATCTATGTAAATTGTGTTGATCTTTGTGGTTCTTGTGATGGTTTCTCATGCTTAAATTTTGGAAAAATTGATTAGTTGCCAATCTACAAAGTTGGCGGAGCTTTATTCGCGAGAGCCTGTTTATTTGCAAAATATGCTACTTTTTCAAACTTTTTGAGGTTCCTGGTATTACTTACATCTGTGCAAGCTAGTTGTGCCATTTTCTACCCATTCTGAGTAATTTATCGTCGATTTTGACGGTGGTACATTTTGGCCCACTTCAGTTATTCGTGACCTGACCTCAGGTCAATGGCTGGAAGTCACTGATACTTTGCCCAATGACGGTAACTAGATGTCTGCTTCACTCCACACTAAAAATGTAATGAAATTTTCCGTCAATTTCAGAAAAAACGGCGATATGTCTTAAAAATGGGCTTGACCTTAGGTCAATGACCCGGAAAATTTCGAAAAATCCGAGATAGCAGATTTGTTGCATCTATCACGATCACTAATCCCTGAAAGTATTACTGAGATATCTTGTTTTGCGAAAAAGTTAGAGGGAGCTAAACTTTTTTGGACTTCGGTCTGTTTGACCTGGTCTAGGTCAGGCACCTGACCTGACCTGAGGTCAAAATTTTGACACGAGACGTAAAACTGATGGAGCAAAAGGTACACAAAGTTTTGTGACTCTGTGTTTGTTGGTTCTCTCGCAATCCCAGAAAAACCTCAGGGGGGGCAGTCAACTGCCCCCCCCCCAGTCGGGGACGGGTTAAATCGATGTATAGTCGTATATGATATCCGATTTGGAGTCGAGTGACATATATGTCACTGTATTTGTGCACTCCATACGGCTTACATTAAGACAAAACTGAGACCGTTCTAAGCCGGCCGCGTCGGCGTGCGAAAACGGCTGACATGGTTCCCGTTATGACGTCATAGCTGGTTACCAAACAAAATCACTTTGAGATGCGGAAAGCATGCCTCAGAAGATACGCCAAGTTACCGATAGATCGAACAAACCGTTCGGAAGTTGTCCTCTGAAGACTTCAGGGCGGTTGAGTCAACCCCCTCCCTATATCGGCGAGAGTTAAACCTGAGAGCAACATTGAACGCCATTCTCTCCATGTTATGCCACAGTCTTTTGCTCTGAATTCCTATCCGTTTGGCTGTGCGGATGAAAAGTGGTATTTCGAGGATCGATGTTGTCAAGATGCTTAGACAGTGCTGTTGAGATTGAAACCAACCTTCTGCCTTTGGATGCTCGCTTTACTCTGAAGTCTGAACTTGACATGTTTTATCTTATTTCGTACTTCACCTGTGTTTTTGCTGCTAGTTTTTTCTTATGGTAAGAAAAACGAGACAAAGTGAAGGTCTGCTACCCCCTATACGTGCAAGAGGTTAAAAACGCGAATAGCTTTACTGAAATTACATCAGACGTGGCCGCATAATGCAAATGATGATTTCAGGACAAATCTTCGCATTTGACCCCCTTGTCAGACAATTTTCCTTAATATCCTCTGTTAAACTTTTACGTCCATGTGCCCCAGCTGCACACAGCCGGGCTAATTTCGTTTCATTTACTGTTCCTAATTGGCCCCTAATTGAGACAGCACCACGGGACAAAAAGCAATCGATTGCTATGCAAGTACCTAAGGAATTCAACTGTGCCCCGTTTGACCTGGCCAGATCAGTCTTTATACTTGGGCACTGTAAGTCGATTATTCGGGAAAAAAAGACACTTTTGGAGCCTAAATCGCTTTAAATCCTTTTAAATAGGGCATGTCCTTTCTTTTATTACATTCAATGTAGAAAATTGACACAAACATTTTAAGACCAAAAATGGTCATTTTAAGCCAATGGCATAGTTTGTCCTTGAAAAAACTCAGTAACCTGCCTTAAGTGACCTAACTGCACGTAGACTAACATTTTAAACCTATCTGATCCCATCATCTTCGTTTATGTATACGAACTGCCCTTACATACAGCCGCTCCCCCGGCAGGTGAGGGAGGGCTAAATCCTTCCCCTTGGGTTTTGCGCGCCAATTTCAAGGTTTTTGACGCAGATTCACGAAACTTGGTCACTTTTCATACCTATTCCTTCTACGTACCATAACAAAATTTCGTAATTCTGTCTTGCTCAGGGGTGGAGCCAGGCGACGTTCTTGGGAAGAACGTCAGGCAATTTTCGCCCTGTTGAGGGTACATGTTGAGGGTAAAAGGAAAATGGCTGCTAAAAATAGCGTTTTTAAGATAGAACTTAAAATGTGGTATGGGTGCATAGGTAAATACTTCGGCAAGCAAACAAAT
>CP099840.1:8940931-8943532 GCA_030062745.1 Capitulum mitella
CTGACATGTATTATTACAGCTGGGGTTTGATTGGTGTACACTGCTCCAAGCATGACTGTTTGTTTATATATATATATATATATATATATATATATATATATATATAAGAACAAAAGAATGGGCCTTAAAAAACATAAAATATAAATTTGTTGCTTGAAAATGGCTGATAACAAGTCATTGTTTGGAATGAAAAATACAATTTATGAAAACAAATCACATATCTAATGCTCAAGTCAGTTCTGCTAATATGACAGCTCCTTCATGCAGCCCTCCATATGAATACAGCATTTGATCATTGGAATTTTATGGGATCCATTATCAAGGAAGATACAATGAATAAAGGTAATAGTAAGCACTGCACGTCTAAATTACATACCATTGTTAATGGGAACACAACAAATTTATAACTGGAAAAGACGTGATTGGCAAGGTCTTTGACCTTGATTTGAATTTAAGTATTTACTTGGTTATGCATAACAATATTGTGGCAAATGGTGATTGAGAGACTTAAAGCCATGCCTGTTAACCTGAGATAAACCAAGTATGTATGTAAAAAAACACAATGTCGTACATTTACAACTTTTATTTAAACATTTTAAAGGCCTCTGGCTCGATGCCACTATTGGTGCTCCAACCACAGCAGTTTTTGGTTGTCTGGAGCTGTTGACCCAAATGCCAAAGGTCTTGTGCACTGTCTCATCATGGCTTCTGATTCTGGTGTGGCTGGGAGGATGAATGTTATGAATGAATGAATAATATCATGTCAGGAAATGTCCCCCTTCCAAGCCATGTCAGAAGTGAACAGCAAACAAATTTTGTGCCCATTTTGCCATATATTTGACTTAAATGGCCTGAATAAAATAAGTAAGTGAAATAAGTTAAATAAAACACTCCAAGACCTCTGCTGCCACCTACAGGGCATAATCCTTACGCTTGCACATCTCCCTGCGCCGAAGCGTCTCCTCCCGTCGACGCGTATTAACATGTCTCAAACGAATAAATGTGCGGGTCCGGACAAAAGAATGGACAATGTCCTTCACCATGTCTGGGTGCTTGCTCTCCAGCACACGGGTGAGCCCTGCCACCACGCCAAGCTCGCGGCTGAGATGGTCCGGCTGCAGGGCATGGTGGGCGCAAAAGTCGCTCTCGAGTTGATGGAAAGTTTGCTGCTGCTCCTGCTCCTGCTCAACCAGCGCCGTGAACTTGTGTGTAATAGTATACGGTAGGTCGATAGTTCTGCTCGTTGGCAGGTGGGTCAATGTCGTGACGATCAGGTCCTCTGGACTGGACGAATAGTCCAGTCGTCATATTTCAAACCATGATCCGTGCCAGCCAGCTCTTCCGCCGTTGTAGTGACAGCGGCACCGGACGTGGAGGAGCTGTCGCCAGTGTTGCACGTTGAGGCGCCACCGGCCAGTGCCTTAAGCACTGCACGGGGAGGAGTCACATCGCCAGCACCGGACGCGGGGGCACGGTTATCGGTACTTGACTGTAGTGAAAAGGACTGATACATTGTGTGGTAGGAATGGACCAGGCTGAACCAGACCAGATCGTGTCTGTCACACTCCCCCCTCCCACTCTGCATAGAGGTTCCACTGCTGCTGCGAGAAAAAGTATATTGGAAAAGATGTTGGAGATAATTATCATCACAACACAGTCTGACTAGTTGAAATGCAGCCTGGTCAAAAAAAGATATTTTTTGAAGTAACATAATGCATAGCATACTGACAGGACTTGCAATGTTTGCAGGCACAGAAACATAATCAGGCCTGCTTGTTAGGTCTTCATCTGCATGTGGCATGTTTTCTGCCTGCAAAGATAAATCAGTAAAATAATCATCACAAAACAAATAACAAAATCATTATAAAACACAGTTTGGAAACATGAAAAAGGGCATATATTGTTTATGGAATCCACAGTATTCGGGCAATCGTGTCAGGATTCAGGCAAATTTATGTGCTTTAACACCAAAACATGTGGATAGGTAATTCCAAAATTTAGAAGACGAATTCTCAAAAATGTCCTCCCACGTATGGGCCTGTGGCATTTCAGACAAGCATTCTACTAATAATTCCAGTTAAACCTAAGGTATTGACCTAGTTTCACATACACATCCATACAAGGACTAAGAAAAGAGTAACAACAAAGGAATACAACAAAGTATGTGAGTCATTGCCTGTTCAAATGCAGCCAGCTACAACCTTGTACCACTACATCATACAACAATGATGAGCCATTTTCTGCCCCTAATGCACCACAATTGAACACACTGATTTTTGTCTGCAGCCCCAGCCAATCAAAGTGACTAGTGCCACCTTGTGACTCCAACAGGGCACAAGGATGCTCTGCAGCTCTTAGGCCCAGTCAACCTGTTGCATGTAAAAAATGCACAAGAAGACATTCACCACTCACTGGAGAAAGTTCCGTATACCCCCCCAGGTAAACATGCATCTTAATTCATCTGCCAGCATTTATTCCTATCAGTACTTATTGCAGAATGCATACAATCAGGCAACACAGAGCTGCACCTGCATTAGCTGACTGTGACTGTAACTTCTCACCATCCAAATACTGTCACAATTTCAAAATGCTGTATTCTCA